>JBAMBO010002830.1:0-139457 GCA_037044535.1 Lordiphosa magnipectinata
AGCCAGATCCTCACCAGCGGCAACAGAACCATCTCGATGTTTTTTGGGCATTTTGCCACACACACACGAATGACGCCGGCAAAACACACACACATGCTGACGGCGTCTGCATCATACAATCAAACGAATTTTGGCGCGATCTTACAAACACACAAAATGCGATTCGGCGGCTCATTCGTTCATCGATCATGGACGTACATATGTGTCCTTCGGTTCCCACATCTACCAGCCATGGACCTTTGACACGGGCAAACAAGATCCTTGGCGCAGACTGCGGCGCTGCGTACGAACACATACAGACGCCGGCAAAGTCGACACACACACGACGCGAAACAGGCTGCCGGCAACTGGCGGTTACGCACAAATGACAGCACTACGGCTGACAATGCGTCGACGACGTGCTCACGCCGCAACCAGGGCGGCGCCCATGCAGTACACATCGACAGGTCAGCATTTACCAGTCTCTGCGATTTACAATACACAGCATCGCAATCTTTCTGGTTGTGAAAATGACACCGACCGCTGCCCAAGCATGTTGTCCACCGACCTCCTGTCTGTCGCCCCGGTCCTCCACGTCCAGCCGTCCACGTCCTGCTGCAGCCAATGCATTCCACGTCAGGCTGTCCACCAACCGCTGCCCACGAAAACGTTCATCGCCCAGCCTGCCCTACACCGCTGCTCACGCATGCTTTTTGTGTGCGCCCAACCGACTACTTCAACTACATGTATGACCGATCTCACGTTGGTCAAGCCATCCGACCAATTTTTCAGATCTTACATTGTACGCAGCCTGCCAGACGATCGATCATACTTCCATGGAAGTACGTTCGCGCAGCTGAATTTGGATTCTTCATCGCATCTTTCGTCGTCGCCGACGTACAGCAATCACTATCCACTAGCAACATGCTACGACTCTCGTGGTGCCTTCCGTTGAGGACTTTCGTGATCAGATCGAGAACTTGCAGGTAGACTCAGGCTGGGATCAATTGCCAAACAAAGAGCGTCTCGAGTCGTAGCGTGTTGCTAGTGGTCGGTCAGGTATGCGGATCGCTGTGCATGAACATCGGCGACGACGAAAGATGCGATGAAGATCCAAATTCAGCTGCGCGACGTACTTCCATAAGTATGATCGATCGTCTGGCAGGCTGCGTACAATGTAAGATCTGAAAAATTGGTCGGATGCTTGACCAACATCGGTTACTTGTAGTTGAAGAGTCGGTTTGGCGCACACAAATAGCATGCGAGAGCAGCGTTGTAGGGCAGGCTGGGCGATGGTCGTTTTCATGGGCAGCGGTTGTTGCACAGCCTGACGTGGAATGCATTGGCTGCAGCAGGGTGTGGACGGTTGAACGTGCAGGACCGGGGCGACAGACAGGAGGTCGGTGGACAACATGCGTGGACAGCGGTCGGTTTTATTTGCACAAAAAAATTGATGTTTGTATTGTGTGAGCGCTGGTAGATGCTGTCTGTGTGTGTATGTGTGCGCCGCCCTATCGCGGCGGCCGTCGCGGCGTTTGTCGTGTGTGTGTGTTTGTGCGTAAGCGTTGCCGGCGCCTGTCGTGTGTGTGTGTGTACTTTGCAGGCGTCTGTATGTGTTCGTACGCAGCGCCGCAGTCTGCGCCAAGGATCTTGTTTGCCCGTGTCAAAGGTCCATGGCTGGTAGATGTGGGAACCGAAGGACACATATGTACGTCCATGATCGATGAACGAATGAGCCGCCGAATCGCATTTTGTGTGTTTGTAAGATCGCGCCAAAATTCGTTTGATTGTATGATGCAGACGCCGTGGAAAGCTTAATGACGCTACCATTGAAAACAAAAAAGTTTTTCTCACTAGAACTACTTTTTCAACCGATCGTTCCTATGGCAGCTATATGCTATAGTCATCCGATTTGAATCAAACTTGTTAGAATTGTGTGGTATCATATAGTATTGCTCAGTAACAAGTTTGAGAGCGATAGCAATGAAAACAAGAAAGTTTCTCCTACTAAGACTTTTTCTCTGAACTAACTTTTATATGGCAGCTATACTATATAGTTGCCCGATTTTCATCAAACTTGGTGGAAGTCATAGAAAACTTATAAATACGAGGTTTGGGGACGTTTGCGTTGAAGTCAAAAAAGTTGTTCTCACTGAAACTACTTTTTCGACCGATGGTTCCTATGGCAGCTATATGCAAAAGTCATCCGATCTGGCCGGTTCCGACAAATGTGCAGCGTATTTGTACCAAATGACTTCGTGCAAAGTTTGGTTAAGATAACTTTTAAACTGACGGAGGAGATAGCATAGAAACAGACGAACGGACAGACGAACATGGCTATATGAACTCTTCTCGTCATGCTGATCAAGAATATATATACTTTATATGGTCGGAGATGCTTCCTTCTATGCGTTACAAACATCTGGACAATTTTTATATACCCTCTACAAGGGTAAAATAATTAATGTGCTATATTAATATATTTATTCATTGTATATGCTGCCATAGGAACCATCGGTCGAAAATGTTGTTTTAGTAAGAAAAACTTTTATGTCTTCAACGCAAACGTCCCCGAACCTTGTATTTACAAGTTTTCTATGCTTTCACATAATTCCACCAAGTTTGAAAGTACAACTATATAGTATAGCTGCCATAGAAATTAGGTGTAGAAAATGTATATAGGAGCCCTTGTCAAAAATGTGTACATTTGGCCGAATGTACATATTTGTGTCAGTGGAATCAGGCTACTAATTTATAAAAATTATACAAGCTACAAGGGGATATAAACTTTGGTCGAGCCGAAGTTATTTTTCGTCTTTTTTTTTATTATTAAATGATTATTATTATTATGACTTTTGACAGTCTGCTGTATTAGCGCAGTGAACGTCGGTAGTTGCCTCCTCCGACATTTTCCTTAAAAATCGAAACCTATTTTGCGTACGTCACGGCAATATGCCGTATGCTCTTTGGGTACGTTTTGTTTTTGTAATTGCACAGAAGATAGGAAATGAATGATCGTATACATTCAGGGCGCGAGGCATACAAAACGACACACATGCAAACGATTTCTTGTGTATGCGTCGCTTAGAACAAAAACCGGTTTTGTTCTCTTCTTTCATTGGTGTTTGCGCGCGCAATTGACTAACAACAATTTCATGTGATTTTGTTGTTGCCTTACCCAATTTCAATGTGATTTTCATATTGTCTTGTCTTCGAGCTTGCACTTAAAAAAATCGTTGTTGATTTTAACCTGCCGGCAAAATGTTTAACATTGCAGAAAGTAAATTTTTTCGCTTAAAATTTTTGTTGTTAACAGCAGTGAACTACATGCTGTATAAAATTGAATATAAAAACAAAATTTAATGCAGAAAGGCATTTTAAAAATGTGCATAGTTCGATAGCATTTGCATCAATTTACGTAATAAAAGCGGAATACAAGAAACTGATCTGTGCGTTTTTTGTTTATGGTGCGCAACAAATCCTGAACTATATTTTCGATTATTCGGAAGAAATAAAATTTCAAAAGCATCAAATTGAATATGATAATACTCAATCCAAATCTGCACCATTGAAGGCATCATACATATGTGGCAATCTTAAACATCGTCCAAAAATTAAGATCATTTTCTGATGGAATTTTTATTAAAAAAGTAGGCCAAGAAATGATGAATTGTAGATTGATGCCTTGTTAAAACTATCTTTAACCAAAATACAGATATATACGGGTGTGTTCCATAAATATCTAGAGATTTTCGTACAAACGATTTGATTTGGAACTAAACTATGAGAACTCTATATGTTAAATGATAAGAATGAGGTCGGCTACTAGATCATACACAGAAAAAAACGGCAGGATATTTTCAATCTTTTTAATCTTGGAGTAAGCCCGGCATGAGCTTGAAAATTCAATCTCGATTTACAGGATACTCGACACAATTCAAGCTTCCAGGGAATGGCCGAAGCCTTTCGCACTTGAATCATTCCAAATGTGCTTACTTCAATCCCCTTTGAGATCACATGTTCATAATTAAGAGAGAGAGAGCGACAAAATTTAAGAAGCATTTTTGATTTGAGAGCGAGAGCGACAAAGTTTAAGTAGCATTTTTGACATGCGGCAACAAACGATGGCGATGGTCGTGAGCGATGGGATGCCATTCGAATCCCAGTTAAGCCCACTAAATTTTTATATTTCTTGTTTTTCAGAAGTTTTACAAAATCCAAAACTGGTGTGGGTCTTGAATTGTATAAGGGGATGATGATGTCCTATGGAATATGGCGGAGGAAAGGAAGAAGAGGGGTATCTTTTTATAAAGATTTAAATTGTTCTCGAATTTTTTGCTTGATTCAATCTTTTTTAAGATTACCCCGGTATATATGTAATCTTTTTCAGGATTAAAAACGGCAGATCAATTCAATCTTTTTCCGGATCGGGTCAAGCATATTCGGGATTACGTTATTTTCATTACCGATTGGGAATGATTTGATCTCGTATGGATTGATTTTTTTTTTTTGAGTGTAGGTCGGTAAAACCGTACGCATTAAGTCTACATGACCTTGAACAGTCGGTTTTAAATCGCCCAACTTTTGTCATCTTATCTAGTAGCACATTTCACATATAAGGGCAAGTAGTTTTAATTCGAAATGCGAGCGTTGATACCAAAATCTCTAGAGATTCCTGGAACACATCCTACATAGACAATTTGTTGAGGAGTTGTTACAATGAAAACATTTGTTAAAATCTGATTTGTATTATTCAAACTAATGTTCAAAATAGAGGAAAACTAACTTCGGCTCAACCGAAGCTTATATACCCTTATAGCCTGATGGCGCCACTACTTTGAGCACTTACTTGCCAATTTGTTGTATGGCAGCAACACGATATATTCATCCGATTTGACCGAACTCCCCAAAAATGTGTGGAAACTGATAATATTCACAATTTGAAGGTATAAACACGCTACCATTGAAAACAAAAAAGTTTTTCTCATTAGAACTACTTTTTCGACCGATAGTTCCTATGGCAGCTATATGCTATAGTCATCCCATTTGGATCAAACTTCTTAGAATTGTGTAATAGCATATAATATTGATCAGTAACTAGTTTAAGAGCATTGAAAACAAAAAAGTTTTTCTACCAAGACTTTTTTTCAGACATATCTTTTGTATGTCAGCTATACTATATAGTTGTCCGATTTTCATAAAACTTGGTGGAATTATGTGAAAGCATAGAAAACTTATAAATACGCGGTTCGGGAACGTTTGCGTTGAAGTCAAAAAAGTTTTTCTCACTGAAACTACTTTTTAGACCGATGGTTCCTATGGCAGCTATATGCAATAGTCGGGGGGGGGGCGCTCCGGAACAGTGACAGCAAATATTTTCATTTCAGTACGAAACATTTAACTAAACATTATAAAGCGACCATCATATATTTACATAACGACCGAAGACAATCATAATATTTCAATACTCATTGGAGTAACTACAAGTAATTATAAGTGAACCACTAAACCGAACTGAAACCGCTGTTCATTTAATGACCAAACCGTAGATTCGAAAACTGTGTGAATCACTGAACCAACCCAGTGCTTCATTAAAGTCCTCGATTAACAGGATCTTGATGGAGCGACGGATCCGCAATTTTAAATCATTTTCAAAAGGGCTAATCCTTGATTATCTGTTAAAGTTTTATTAATTGTACTCGTACGAAGTACAAAACGGTGTATGAGTGCATGGTACGGCTTATGCATTCGAACACGCATACGTAATGCCAATAAAAATCACGTTTGCCCGGCCATCAGTTTTCGCATTATCATATGTATGTATGTGCGTGTGGGTGTGCGCGCGCAATGTGCTTCTTTCATCCATCAACAATTAATCGCCCACTCGCAAAGAGTGTTAAAATAAAGAAAATATGCAGTCGGAATTTATCATGCCCAACGACTGCAATCAAAGGATTTTACAAATGACCAACCCAACAGCAAACAACAGGGAAGTGATGTGATAGCATAAAATGCTTAAACCGCACTTCATGTTTGCTGTTATCCGGTAGGAGTCCTCCAAAGCGGGGTCGGGTCGAATAGTGAGTGTGAATGTTGCGCCGTCTCTTCTGCGTCACCGATACCAAACCTTGTTTATTCCTATCGCAATTTAATAATTTTTGTAAGTATATCCCCATGTTAAATCAATCCCATCCTGCACATTTCTATGTATGCACTCTTTGATATTATGCACGCGAATTCGCAGTACCAGATTGCTGGTAAGACCAGGGCAGAGCCACAGATACGGACGGCGGATGCGGATGTGGAATGTCGAAATTGTGCGCCGTCGAGTAATGCGCATTTCCATTCGCCACAATTTTTAATCAGAAGTAACTGGTGTGGTCGAGCATTTCCGACGGCCTAAAATAAAAATTCAAATAAAAAGATTTGAGTCTGAAATCTCATTAAAACAATTCCGTTTGTAAAAACAAACAAACAAACGGGCGGCGAGCAAGTGAACGCACAGGAGAACGAACATACTTACACACAAGCATGCATTGGCCATGAGCACAATTGTTTGCTTCTGCTTGTGTTCAAGCGTAATCCCTACAGTAGCCGGGCCGACACCAGGGACAGCTACAGCTCCGCCACCTCGAACGCCGACCGCCCACCCGGCCAGCGTATGCACCACTGCCTTGAACTTGTCAGTTCGTTCATTCGACTGATGCCCGGCCAGCCATCCTGTTTGTCCTCCTACTCGGCGTGCGCCTGTTTGTCCATTTGATGGCGAAGAGCAACCATCAATTTGCAACACGGCTGCCTCCTCCTCTCCGCCATCACTTGACTCTCCACCGCCACTCAAACCGTCAGTCGTGAGGCTCCGTCCGACTGCTCTGCCCTGGCCTTTCACCCCTCCCCCGTTTTGAGTGTAAACACATAATCCATTTAAATTGTTTGTGGTTTTTCTTATTGTTTGTTTCCCTTCTTGTTTCCATTGTTGTTGGCATTTTCGCCGCTGCCACTGTCGTTTCTGTGCAATCTATGCGGAAGGCTGAAGGCAAATTGGGTTAATATCGGAGGTCTAGGCCTACAGCCAGTAGAAAAACATTATTCTTCGACCTCCCGTTGAAGCTCTCTGCATTTGCAGGTACTTGTTACATTATGTTCCCAGATTATACACCTCAAATGTTTGTGATTTTCGTCCCATCCGTTGTGCTTTGTGTATTTATTTAATTACTTGTATATGATTGAAAGTTGCATAGTACAGTACAACGAGAGGAGAGAGCTAGCTTCGGAGTTTAAGAAATTTGATTTACTTCATCCAAGATTGACCAAATTTTGATATGAGCAAATAAAATGAAAAATCAGCTAGTTTAAGGTTTTACGGGCAGTCAGAATTTTCAAGAAACCAATTTTTTGCACTTTCACAATGTACGTTGTACATATATTTAAGCACACACAGAATTTCAAGACAATCCAGCAATTAATTTCGAAATTACACGAATATTTGTAAGGACATAACAGTGCTGTTAAAACTTTAAATGCGTTTTGTCGGAACTGCGTTTTTAGGTCAGCGACCATTGTCATTCACAGACTAGTCCTTGGTCGAAAGATTTATATTTTAAACGAAACTTTGATTTTTTAAAAACAATTTGAAAAAAAGCTTCGATCAAGGATTAGATTAAATATTAAAATAATTTTTTTTTTAATCATTTCTTGTAATCGGTACAACATACCGATCGGTTCTATGGCAGCCACAAGATACAGTCATCCGATTCCGACCAAATTTTGCAAATATGTTTGAAAGCATTTAATATTAAGATTAAGAAAAGTTTACGAAAAAAAAAAGATTTTCTCACCAGCCGCGCTAGCGGAGTGAAATTCAAATTTTGAAGTTTGAAAAAGCGTTAATTTTTGTTTTCCTATAGATACCGATGCTTTGATTAGCTTATTTAAGCCCTAGAATCGAAATCGTCCTAAAATTTAGAATAAAAATTTTATATATAAGAAAAAATAACACTCAGAAAATTATTTTTCAATAATTAGGAAAATCGCCCTAGAATCGAAATCGTCCTAATATTTAGAATAAAAATTTTGTATTTAAGAAAAAATTTTCTGAGCTTTAAAAAAGCTGCCCTAAATTTTTTTGGAACAAACTTTCTAAAATTTAGAAAAAAATATATTTTTAAATCTAAATTTTAGGGTGAAGTTGCTATTTTTAATGGGAACAGGGTGTAAACACAAACCGGCAGAGTAGTACTTAAAACTTAATGTCATTTCGCCAACGTGCCTTAAATTGGCAACAATTCTGGATTATTCGCATTTCCATTTAATTCCAATTATAACAGTAACCGAAACGGCTCATTTAAAACTATCCATGTACTTGATTTAGGTGAATACCGAAATGCCTTTGACATCCTAACAACCTACACCTTACACAGCATCAGTAGTTCGCACCACTTATTCCCATTTCTGTCATTCGAGATATCAAAGGACGAAAATTACCTTAGAAGACTAAGGCCATTTAGAAGGAAGGCAAGGGCAACGCATTGGGAACGGCTTGGAAATGGTTAGCCCGCACGCCGGACCACAGCGACCACGAAATTTTAATAAACAAAATGAATGAGCAATTTGGGAATAATAATAAGCAATTAGTAATAAATAGAATATTAAGTAATAGGATAAAGGTGCTAAGCGGTGTCCCCAACACCATCATGAAAATGCTTGCAGAAAATATAAATATCAATGAATGAAAACTACGATTTCAAAATACAAGATACAGATTTACAGAGAGGATCTCACCAATTTAGTAACAAACACAAATAATCCATTAATTTTGTCAAAAACAGAAATAGATGCAATGGAACAGATTTTAAAAAATTAAAAAGGTCATATGAATAAATGCTGAGGAATTGATGCAATTTGCCAAAATTAAAATAGCCACGAATGGTAAAACAAGCTCTACATAATTAATATACTGTGAATTCCTAAGGATTTTTGCACTGCAATGATTTTAAAACCTATTAAGAGAGGAGACGACAGTATTAATGAACTAAAATTCCAGAATATTATTAAATCACGCTTGCTGAAAAACCGAAAAACAACACTCTGGTAGTCGACAGCCAACACGTGCAACTGTTGCACGAACAATACTGTTGAACGATTTTACCTGCAAAATTACAATAGATGAAGACCAAATTCAAATGAAGGGAAAATTTCTCATACAATTCGAAACCGTACGAAGCCGTACAAGTTCTAAGAAAAGACATCGCTACAAGCCAGATCACCAGAGAAGCTGGCGTATCTGTGGCCGAACCCGAAACGATCCAAACTCAAACGCGTTTCTACATCGCGTTCCAGGACGTCTGCGTCTAAAGGGGCAGGCACGACTGCCACGTGCCAGCCAGCGGATGCGGCAGGCCGAGGCAGTGATAACGTAACAGCGGCAGCGACAGCGACGGTGGCAGCGACAGCGACGGTGTCAGCGACCGCGGCAACAACAGCGGTAGCGACAACAGCGATAGCGGCAGCAGAAGCGGTAGCGACAACAGCGAAAGCGGCAGCAGTCTGAGATAAGCAAAAACATAATTAAAACAATTCCTTAAGTTTAGTTTTGAATAAATCTCTGATAAATAAACGTTCGTTTATAATTTCATTTATTAAATCCATCCAAATCGGTTGGGCCGTTCTAGCAAACAAAAAACACTTTTTTGATTCAACTTTCCGCCGTCATAACTAAATTCCAAAAGCGATGGGGAGACTACAAATTTGGGAGAGTAAGTTTCTCATTGCTGACAATCAAATATTTAAATTTAGTGCTGATAAGCGCGGGGGAAGTTTTTGTATGCATGGGGGGCGTTCAGATCAAGTTTGAAGTTCACAGCTCAAATAATTTCTGAAATATCTATGTCTTTGAACCAATTTTTAACCGGTTCAGCCGTCTGGTTCGGCAACAGTAAAATATCGGACTACATTGTATGAGAACCAACCCACAGACCAATTTTCAATAAATTATACAATATCGAAGATATGCCTGTGATCACTTTTCAACCGTCTTTAGCCGCTATCGAAACGGTTCACAGACTTTAGCCCGTATTTAAAAAACTGCAATAAGTTTAATTTCTTCTGCTCATGCTCTTGAGAAAAACAGAAGTTGCAGTCGAAGCAACAGCCACAAACGATTGTTGAGAAAAGGCGAAGCAGCAGCAGTAGTCGTCATTTGCTTCTGCTTTCACCAGCGTAAGTCGAAACAGAAGCAATTACTTGGCTTTTGCTTGTCGACGGCAGCGTAGTCGCGACGGCAGGTGCTGAGTAATTATTTTTAAGGACTTCGAGCAAAGTTTGGCCAAGATAGCTTTAAAACTGACGGAGAAGATGGCATAAAAACTGACGGACAGACTGACATGGCTAAATCAACTTAGCTCGTCACGCTGATCAAGAATATATACACTATGTGGTCGGAGATGGCATATCTCTAAAGAGATTCTTTGACGATTGTATAATGGCAAAGCTAATATTTATTTCTCGTAATATTTGGAAAATTTAGCCTTCTACGATGAAATAGGACAGGCTCTATTTAAAAAGAGTTTCTCTTTAAAGAATTTTTAAGGTTCAGAAAAATTAGTTTCCAGGTTTTTGTTCGAACCTTGGTTAAGCCCATGCATTTCACAATATTATTGAAAAAATAAAGTTATTTGTTCATTCATCAAAATAATATACAGATTGTTATTTACTGTTAATTAAAAAAATATTTCCAAATGTATTGATCAGCTTCTTGCTTTTGTGAATCATTAATTAATATTTGGAATCGTGAATCTAAAAAACCGGACTTTAATGAGTTTCGATTGTATAAGAAATTCTGAAAGTCTTTCCAAAATTTTGAATAAAACGGAATCATACTTAGCTGCCAATTTAGAGACTCTGTCGCACAATACCGACCAGTAAATAGAGAATGTCGATAGACAGTAGGACAGATTTTTGAATGTCTGTTATATTTTTAGCTTTACATCCCCAAAAGAGCCAAGCTGAGCTTCTCTGAATCTCTTGGCTGGTGTGTGTAAAATTTTCGCACTTAAGAAAGGACCTACAGTTTAACACCCAATCCGAACTGCAAAGTTTTTGAGAAAATCTTTCATGCTAGTTATTTCACAGCAGATTACCGGTCATCTTTACCATAGAAGTATAGAAGTTTTTTTTAAAGAAAAAACTTTTTATTAGATGTTACGAGGCGGGATAGAACAGTTCCCTGAAATTTCGAAAAAAAAAATTGAAAATGCCAGATCTTTAAGCAGCATTTCTCAGCCATCGCGTTAAATCAGTAAAACCCTTAATTATAATATAATATATTAGATTGTTCAGACGGTCCATGGGCGAGGTATATCAATTTAATTGAGGTAAAAAAACAAAAAGCGGTTATTGGCCATTAGTTCAGATTTTGGGGGTATTTGGAGAAAACTAAGTATGAGAAAATGCTATACTCGACGTGCTCTACAGCGAATGCTAGGTCATTTCGAAAGTATATTATTGCTGTAACACTGTGTAATTGATTTTTGGATAGTGATCCTTTAAGTGAAAAATTTGTTGAAAATTTTGCAGATCCAGGCAAGTTAGCATGACACTGTTAGATTTATTGGAGGTCTTCTTAGGGCATTTCTGAATTCAATTTTCTATATTCTTGCTGGTAATGAAGCATTTTGCTCAAGCAAATAACTTCATAAAATTTTTGGAAAGCTGGTGATGTTGGTCAATGTTGTACCAAATTGCTAAGAAAACGCAGTTTTGTTTATTTGTATAAGTGGCACGTGGGTGAATCAAAAATAGTACTCCATTTCGTGTTTTTTGGTTGTCGTGCACCATTTCTTGATGACATTTTATAGCCATTTTAACATCATAAACTTCGGTTTTAATATAAAAATCTACCGTCCGCAATTAAAGATATTTAAAAATATAGGTTTGACCCCATTTGGCTATTGCATTTCCAATTACCCTGTTCGTAATTGGTGACTGGAAACTGTTTGGCTTGTAAAAGAAAGACACATAAACGTATATTTATCCTTTATGGAGACGCTTCCTTGTCCCTCTTACATTCATTTGCACGAACTTAGAATACTCTATTTACCATAAGAGTATCTGGTATAAACATTGCAAGCTAAACCGCTAGACCATTTACTTACATATTTTGACATTTCACAAAAATGTTTGGTTTCTATGCCCGAGGTTAATTTCTTACTCCTGCCTCGTGCACATTTTTTTGGGTACTCAACTTAAATTGCGTAAAGAAATTTCGCCTGGAAAAGCGAATTGCGCGACGCATTCCAAAAAAGGTATTTCGGGTTACGGGCTGACTTTGCCCTTCAGCTTGTGTGTTTGCTCGTACCAATGTAGAAATTGCGGAAACAAAGATAATTGTTACATTGTAATTGCGCCAGCCAGTTGCATTGCGAAAGTGCTTACATTGAAGAGAGTTTAGTAATTTTCCGGGTTGAAGATTCATATCCGTTTGTGGTCATTGCATTAGCTTTCAAACGACTTTTATTTTAAGGTACTTAACTTATTGTCAAATTGAGAAGACGAAGAATCATCGAGCTGGACAAGCCCATTGTGTCCGAAATGTTGTCCAAAATCTGTTTGGATCGAAAACTGAGTTTTTTTTTTGTCTTTCTTGTTCTCACTGAAATCAAGTTTTCAAAAGTCTGACCATAAAGTATGACGTTAGTCCGTTGTGGCCGGGTGTGGTGCAGTGGTAGTGTATGTGCCTGCTGGAGCGGGAGGTTTTGGGCTCTCTACCGCCTCGGAAAATCTAAGAAAAAGTTTTTTTCTTTAAAACTTTTACACTACCGGTCACCTTCATGAGCTATTGGCGCCAGCTGTGAATTAACTTGCCATGAAAATTCATTTTTAAACTTTGCAATTCGGATTCGGCGCTAAACTGTAGGTCCCCCATTCTCTTTGTTCTCCGGTGTAGAGGGAAAGGCCTCAGACTGAATGTCAAAGAGACCTGGGTTCAAGTCTCGGTCAGGCAAGTCAATAAATTATTGTTTTACTCTGTACCGAAGGTACATAGAGTATATTAAGTTTGTGCAAAAGTATGTAACAGGGAGAAGGAATCGTTTCCGACCCTATAAAGTATATATATATTCTTGATCAGCATCAACAGCCGATTCGATATAGCCATGTCCGTCCGTCTGTCTGTCCGTCTGTCCGTCCGTCCGTCTGTCTGTCCGTATGAACGAAGAGATATCAGAGATGGTAAGAGATAGAGGTTTGACATGTATGGGACATATATTTCTTATACTTGCAGGCAGATCAAGTTTATTTTCAATTTTCGCCACGCCCCCTCCCGCCCCCGTAATTTGGAAAAAATCATATCATATCATATCTCCTACAGTTTTGGAGATAGATCGTTGGGTCTTCTAGAGATACCTTGTAAACAAAATTATTTATCGATTTGCTGAAGGAATGATCAAGATCGGATGAACGATACTCAAGTTATGGGCAAAAAACGGCCAGTTAACACCACCCACCCCCCCACCTACAACCACAGCAACATACCCTAACCGTTCAACACACAGGCAATCTTAGTGCGAGAGAGAAAGAGAGAGAGAGAGAAACTTAGAGAGCGCACCGCGTTGTGCGCGGGGTGTTAACTGGCCGTTTGACTCCTGAGCAAATGCGAGTGTAAGGGTACAGAGTATGTTATAGTCGGGCTTGACCGACTTTCTTTCTTGTTTTTTGTTGTGAAACAAGATCAATTATGAAAAAATTTACACGAAAGTGTGTTCACTACCTTTGAAGATTAAGGGCCGTTTTCTCATGTTGGTGTTTTTGCAAATCTAGGTGGATTTGCTGCATTTGCTTTGCTCATGTTCAATGCTAACCATCTAGATGAATTTCGTAGCAATCTACATCAACCTCATTGATTTGAAAACCATCTACATTCTTATGCAAATTACGTATTTTTATGCATCCGCGCATATGGTCACACTGAAAAATATTTGAAAACAAAAAACAACTGCTGCTAAAAACAGTTAAGTCTGAATTGCTATTAAGTAAACCAAAAATGGAAAATATAGGATGTGCCTTTAATATACAAGAACACCTGCAGACATTGTTGAAATTACAGATGCACATTCTGATTCCCATAGTTCATTGCTTAAGCTAAGTTTACACATCCAAATATTTTGGCTAAAATTTGATAAAAATAGCCACGATTAAAGATTTTACTGGATGAAAAACTTAAAAATATGCAAATAATTTGATCAAATATAGCCGGAATGTTCCACATTTTGGCATATATAGCCCAATTTTCATGAAAATTTTTCCAAATTATTTGCCTGTGTAAACATAGCTTTCGACCTACTGCTTAATATCCCATCATAGTAACAAGTCGTTCCAAAAGAAAAACCTTCTCCTCCTCTGTAAAATTCTTGCTTTAATTTTTAAAATTGGCGCGCAATAAAAAAAACAATACTGTGCCGAGTACAAAGGTGCTGCCAAACTAGCATTATACCATTTCAGCCCTCCCGGTGTGACCGTGGCGCAAATGCCCGAATTTATAATCAACCTACATGAGACAACCAATTGCGCAAAAACCATCTAGTTGCCAAATCTAGATGGATTTCGCTTTGAGCAAAAACATGAACATGAGAAAACGGCCCTAAGATTAAGATTTTTTTAAAGTATATCTTGTAAAACTCTAATTATTCATGTGTTTTGTTTCATTTCAGCAATAATTTTGGAACTTTCTTCTGTTAATGGAACTTGTTAACAAATGACAATATCAACAACCAGCAATGCGGTGTAGAGATAAGTAATCTTAGGCAAACAGAGAGCAAGGGATCACCTCGAATAGCGAGATTTTTTATACCTACACAAAATTGTACGAATTGTACCTGAAGATCCAACGACGATCAGACGCCTAGATATTAATAAAGACTGCCGCAATGAATCAAATTAAATGTTGCACGAAAGTGTTAGCCTGCGTCACAATTTTGTTGTTTAGCAAATGGCTGAACGCAATTGAAGGGCACGCATTGGCGCATATACCAGGTAAATAATAATCAAGATTTAAAAATAATGTCGTTAAGTTAACTTTTTGTGTTAATAGAATATACAAAGTTATACATAAAACACTTTATATAATTTATGGAAACAATATTCCAAAATTGTGTTTTGGAAAAGTTGATCAATTTTATAATAGGAATAATTATATCTTTATATGCATCGTTATTTTTTTATTTAAATGGAATTCGATACTGAACTTATTGCATTTCTTTCTCTTCCTAATACACTTAAAGCAGGTCACAATGAAGGTGATGCAGAGCCTGAGTTTCTGGCACAATTGACCAACATTTCAGTACCTCAAGGACGCGACATATCATTTACCTGTGTTGTCGATAACTTGGGACAATATCGGGTAAGTAAATTACTTTCTATAAAAAAAAAATAGCATACTTAGATCATTTACGCGGACCGAAAATATGGAACTGTACTTTGGCAGCAAAATGACCAAGAATTTTTTCCGTATAGTTCAAAATGTTTTGGCATTGCCCTTCAATTTCGATCAAATCTGCAAAGTTTGAAAACCCATCGAATAGTTGTTGTCGTCAAATACATATTTTCTGCAAAATAGCATATCTTCGACCTGTAAATTTCACAGATTACAATTACAAGGAGTCATGCAAGTGCAAGATCATTAAGAATAAAAGAGCTGTAGCTCTCGTCGGTACTAATTCCACTGAAAAGAGGAAAGATCTTATTGTAATTCCTGCACAGAATGCGAAACGAACAATTAAAAGCAAATAATGAAGAAGCAACCGGAAGCCTGAGGGGGTATAATACCGTGTTTGTCTTGATGGGACATTAAAGTTCACTCAGCCAAGTAGGTTCCTTGCGTTAGTATTACCCTTTATAGACTTTTACACTGAGCACATCTAACAACTAACATCCCACATCATGAGTCATAATTAAATTAATTTGTCAAATGATATTAGAAAAGATTAAAATTATATCAATTTAATTGTCGAAACTCTCACAAGAGGAAAGCGATGAATGAAAATGCGAATAAGGAAAGAGACAAATTGTGTGGCACATCGAAACATATAAGTACCCAGTCGGACTTTGCAGAACGTGGTTCCCAAAGGAATGCCATTTTTCATACTGACTGTTACACGGAAAAAATCACTACATATTTTTTTAGTATGATAGAAGTGTTAAATTCTGTTTAAAATTGTATCTTCATTCTTTCCATGAAACTGTGCCTTCTCTGGGTTTTTCACGTGTTTGGAAGGCTAAAAATCACCATAACATGAGACGTTCCCTTCTGTAGGCAGTGCTTTTGGCACCTATTACAAGCCAAACGAAGCAAGCCAAGGGAACGAATGCAAAATAAAGAGTACCAACGGGACAAAATTAACATTTTTGCGTCGTATTTTTTAATTTCCTTTAACGTTGTTGGCGTCAACAGCAACAGCAGCAAGTGCGTACATTTAAAATTTAAAAAATTCAAAGTTCACTTTTATTGGAAATTAAACCGATGTGTGAATTATATGAACAATTATATAATATAGTAGTTTCCACAGACTCAACTCAGCATTGTATGGCAAGACTCAATATGTATCACGAAATACCTTGTCTAAAAATTTAAAATTCCACAGAGTCACTTAAGAATGAAGGGTATTCGTTCGACGATTACAGAAAGGCGTTTCAAAGAATCAAAAACAAAGTGTACTGATCCAAAAAAAAGAGGAAACAGAGATAATTACAATAACAACAATCAAATAAAAGTTTAAAGTCAAATTTAAGAACTTATTGTTCAATACCATACATTTTCTTTTTCAATTTTTGTACGAAAAAATGAAATATAAAATGTACAACATTGTACAATTGCAACTAAAAAATACACTTTTTTTCTTGGATATGGATTTTTGCCCCGTTCCAAAGTCCCATCTTCAGTATGTTCTTTTTCATGCCATCCAAAATGGGTTCCAAAAGAACGTGTTAGTCATACATTCTTTAGGAATATTCCCCTCCGACGGATGGACTTATGGAACTGTTCTTTGAGAAAGAGAAATTGGAAGGGAAACCCGAACGATTCACGAAGTTGAAAGCAACAACAAAAACACATGCTAAAATACCAACTCAAAGATGCATTCATTGACGGTTTCACGCCTTAATAAAAGCGAATGAAACTTTTCAGTTTTGAGAAGTACTTCTTCGGTGAAAAAGAAGTTGTAAAGATGTCCAGTTTTTATGGTGTCAGGTCCGACTGGGTAGGCTCTTAGTTATACTTAGTTACACGCGCTGTGCGGTAAAATGCCACGCCAATTTGTGACGTGCGTGCAAATGGTCCAGAGTCCTATCTCCAGGCAAGGCGGGGTCAAGAAACTGTAAATTCGTTCTTTTTCTGATTCCTTAAAACAATAAATAATAATAATACTTAGATCAAAAATGAAGAGTAGTAGTATTGGATTTAACTGCCCATCATTTCCAATTCATTTTTCCCTTTGTGTAATAAGAATATTATTGAATGTCAATTTGATCTTAAACGAGAAAGCAAAGTAAACTTCGTCGTGCCGATCTTTTAATACACTTGAAAAAGGCGCTTCAACGATTTCGACCAAACTTCGCAGATCAGCTTAAAAACATATAAAATCATCAATGACCGAGTTCAAGAGCGCTAACATTAAAAACAAAAAAGTTTTTCTCACTAAAACCCATTTTTCGAACGATCGTCTCTATGGCAGCTACAAG
This sequence comes from Lordiphosa magnipectinata, assembly GCA_037044535.1. Lineage (NCBI taxonomy): Eukaryota > Metazoa > Arthropoda > Insecta > Diptera > Drosophilidae > Lordiphosa > Lordiphosa magnipectinata. The sequence goes on from JBAMBO010002830.1 coordinate 17,710, forward strand.
AGGTAGTCATCCGATCCGGTCGGTTCCGGCATATTATGCAAAAGTTCAGCTCGATATCTTCAAAACTGAGGGACTAGTTCGCGTAGAAACAGACAGACGGACGGACAAAGCTCAATCGACTCAGCTCCTCATGCTGATCAAGAATATATATATACTTTATGAGGTCTGAGATGATTTCTTCTATGCGTTGCAAAGCCCTGGGCAAAATACACTTTTCAAGTGTATAAAAATAATATTTTGAAATAGTCGAAAATTTCACTTTGATATTTTCGGACAGGGCAATTTCAAGTGTGTCAAATCGGTTTTTTATTGATATGAAAAAATATAATATTGAGCCCCAGATCATATGATATTTTTTCTGCGTACTTATTATTTTGACAAAACAAAAATCTACAAATGTTGGCATAGCAAATAGTTATAAAACATTTTAACTCATGATGCCTATTATAAGCTCAAATTTTGATGAGTCTAAAAGCTGAAGTTTGGTTAAATAAGAAATGCTTCTCAATTGTCCGTCCCATCCCAGTTTACGAAGAGCAAGCAAAAGGAACTGCTTCTGTTCAGATTCGGTGCCTTTACTAACGGTTACGAATAGACTTACATTTGTTGCTGTTCAAAGCAACATATTTATAGATCTCCACATATATATCGAATTTAAATCAACATGCAGCGAAGCAGAATAGTTTGGAAATTATGGCTCAGGAATACCTTTCAATCATCTGTGTACACGAGTAGGTGAGAATCAGTGACGTAATCTAATATACAATACCTTATTCATAACTAGACATCGGATTTTATGCAAAATCATATTTTGAACGGGTGGACCGAAATAAGTTCTGATTGCACAGAAATTTGATTCATAAACAAGTGAGAAATCGGTCAAGATTAATAATGGTAAAGTCTAATTCTGCTATCATTACAAACAAAAAAGTATTGCTCGCTAAGACCTATTTTCAGACCAATCCGATCCGGTCGGTTCCGGCATATTAGAAGCGTGTAGTAAAAAGCAAACCCTGTGCAAAATTTCATATTAAAATTGTCCAGATGTTTGTAACACATAGAAGGAACCATCTCCGACCACATAAAGTATATATATTCTAGATCAGCATGATGAGCTGTGTTGATATAGCCATGTCCCTCTGTACGTCCGTCTGCTTCTATGCTATCTCCTCCGTCTGTTTTAAAGCTATCTTTGCCAAACTTTGCACGAAGTCTTTTGGTACAAATACGCTGCACATTTGTCGGAACCGCCCGGATCGGATGATTATAGCATATAGCTGCCATGAAAAACTTTTGTGACTTTAACGCAAACGTCCCCAAACCTCATATTTATAAGTTTTCTTTTCATTCACATAATTCTACGAAGTTTGATGAATATCGGACAACTCTATAATATAGCTGCCATACAAATCCATCTTAGGAAAACTTTTTGTTGTCAAACTTGTTACTAATCAAGATTATATGCTGCCACACAATTCTGCCAAGTTTGACCCAAATGGGATGCCTAAATGGCAAGCAAATTGTCAAAGTAGTGGCTCCATCTATTGTTAAGTTTGGGATATAACTCAGCTAAGAAAGTTCAATTTTTTCTACGTCTGTTCTAGGTACTCAGAGTATATTAAGATTGTGCAAAGGTATGAGCAAGAGGGAAAGAAACAATTCCGACCTTATAAAGTATATATATTCTTGATCAGCATCAACAGCCGAGTCAATTTAGCCCTGTCCGTCTGTGTGTCTGTCTGTCTGTCCGTCTCTATGAACGCACAGATCTCAGAGATGGTAAAGAGATAGAGGCTTGACATGTATGGGACAAATCGTCTTGTACTTTCAGGCAGATCAAGTTTATTTTCAATTTTTGCCAAGCCCCCGCAATTCGGAAATAACATCATATCTCCCACAGTTTTGTAGATAGGTGGTTGAAACCTTTTATGCATATTGAGTAATCAGTATTATTTATTCTCGCAGAAATGATAAAGATCGGATGAGCGATTCTCAAGTTATAAGCCAAAAAAATGCCAGTTAACACCGCTTCACCACCCACTCACCACCACAGCATTCCACTCAACAAAGACAATTTTAAAGAGAAAGAGTGCGAAACTTAGAAATGAGCGTATAACAAAACGAGAGTGTAAGTGAAATTCGGCTCTAACCGTCTTCGATTTACCCGTTAGTCATGGAAAGAAATGTTTGGTTTGTGTGCCTGAGGTGGGACAGCCGAAAAGTATGTAGCATTTTTTAACACGGCTATTTATCGACCGATCTTGATGAAAATTTCAGGGCTTATAGATATTGCGAATATAAATGTACATTTTAATTATGTAATTATAATAATAAAATGTAATTATTTGTAATAATTTGTAGGAGTTATTCAACATTTTTTATTGTGGGGGCGGGGGTGGGCGGCGCAAAAATTTAAAATAAATTTGATCTGCGTGCAGACTATAGAAGTCTAAATTTCAAATTTGTTTGCTGTAGCTCTTCTAGTCTTTGAGATCTAGGTGTTCATACAGACGGACGGACAGACAGTCAAACGGACAGACGGACATGGCTATATCGACTCGGCTGTTGATGCTGTTCAAGAATATATATACTTTATATGGTCGGAAATGATTCCTTCTGCCTGTTACATACATTTGCACGACTTTAGTATACCCTTTTTCGAGTAAAGGGTATAAATATTGCACGATAACCTCGTTACTTCTTGGAAAAAACTTGTTTTGTTTCAGGTTTCGTAATTTGCTCAAAAGATATTTCTCTGCCGTCACGCTCCGTAGGAGTGCCGATTACCTGAGGGCCATACAAATTTGTCAAAATATATTTGTTGTATATTTGTGTGTTTGTATGTTTTTGTGTTTGTATGTTTGTGTATGCGCACAAATGGCTTCGGATGAAATTTGGCACTAAGATAGTTGATAACCTGGACTGGAACAAAGGCTATATAACTGTTATTTAAATGGTAAAAAAAACGCGAAATTTTCAAAATTATTATAGGAGTATTTATGAAAGCGCTTTCACGCACAATTAGCTGAAAGGATTCGGATGAATCTTGGCACACAGATAGTTGATAGCCTGCACTTGAACAAAGGCTATATAACTTTTCTTTAAATGGTCAAAAACGCCGCGAAATTTGTGTAATTATTTTAAGAGTATTTATTAAAGTGCTTGATGATTAGATGACAATGCAGGAGTTGGTATGTAGAAGGTGTAGATCCAATGGTCAAAAAAAATCGCCAATTGAAATCGCATCTATAAGAGTTGTTGACCAAAAACCGCAAAATTCGGTATATAAGAGGCATTGATTGAACCGTCCAAAACATTAAAACTTGCCAATAACGGGACAAAAACTCGAGAAATTTCGAAAATTCTCATTTGAGCTTAGATTTTTCAAGAAAATTTCGAAATTTTTTGGAGTTTTGGGAATCATTAAGATTTGATAGATGTCAATTGTAGACGCGTAAATGCTTAGATCAAACGGTCCAAAGAGTTGCAAAACTTTCAATAGTTTTTTTATGAGTTAGACTACAATGTAGACGGGAAAATTGATTAGTCAATATGAAGCGTTCCAAAAATCCCGAAAATACACAACATTTTATGATTAGTTCAGATCTCATGAAAAGGAGGTGCGGTCAATCGGTTTATAGAAATTTTAACATTTGCAATATTCTTATATGAGTTTAGATTGACATAAAGACGGGTAAATAGAAGGTGTAGATCAGACTGACCAAAAAATCGCGATATTTAAAAAAAAGTTTTAATGAGTTGAATGAGATGGAAATTGCGAAGTAAGCTTCACTTTTTGTGTTTAAAACTCTAAAAAGGGCGTAGCAACGCGCGCCGGGTACCTGCTAGGAATATTGTAGTCGGGAGCAAACGCGAGCGGCGGCCTGAACTGGTACAGAATATATTATACTCGGGCTTGACAGACTTTCTCACTTGTTTTGACTAAAACGAGAAGGCCAAGCTTACTTCATCTGTGCCGAAGTTTTTATACCCTTGCAAAAGCTGTTTTTTTTTTTTGAAATGACAGAGTTTAAGAACGCTTAGATAAAAATCAAAAACTTTTGTAACTAAAATCCATTTTCAGTCAGATGAACATCTGATTTCGACCAAATATCGCGAATCATTTTGAAAACATATCAAATTAACAATCGCCAAGTTTAAGAACGATAAAATTGAAAACAAAAAAGTTTTTCTCACTAAGACTTATTTTCCGACCGATAAGTCCTATGGCAGCCTGAAGATATAGTCATCCGATTTCGAATAAATTTTTCAAATTAGTTTGAAAGCGTTTAATATTAGTGTTGATTCCAAAGGGGGAGATATGCAGACAAAACCAACACCAATTCGATGGGTGTGATTAAATTAAAAAGGGTTGTGTTTTATTTCCTAAGAAACAAAAGAATTACAAAAATGAACTTAAAGTAAGAGCGCTACCTACGCTTCGTTTCTCTCCGCCGTTTTTTTCAAGAATAACAAATATTTATCGATACATCGATTGCTTATTTCTAGTGTGACCACACCTCACGTCAACAGAATTGTCAAGAAAATATCAAATTAAGGCGGTTTCAAATTTCAAACAGGGAGGCAGTTAAATTTAAATAATAATTCAAAATCCAGCGGAATCTTCCGCAACAATTAGTAATCACCGACCTTAAGAACGATTTACTTGAAAACAAACAAATTTTTTTCACTATAACCCATTTTCCGACCGATCGGTCCTATGGCAGCTATAAGATATAGTCATCCGATTTTGACCAAAATTTGCAAATCTGTTAGAAAGCATATAATATTAATAAGGGACGAGTTTGAGGACGCCACGGAACGGAACGGACGGACGGAACCAAAAAAGTTTTTCTCAGTAAGACCTATTTTCCGACCGATCGGTCCTATGGCAGCTATATCATCCGATTTTGACCAAATTTTGCAAATCTGTTTGAAAGCATATAATATTAATAATGACCTTGTTTGGGAACGCTAACATTGAAACCAAAAAAGTTTTCTCACTAAGACCCATTTTTTGACCGATGGTTCCTATGGCAGCTATAAGATATAGTCATCCGATGCGGTGGGTTCCGACATATTAGCAGCGTGCAGTAAAAAGAAGACTCTGTGCAAAATTTCAGCTCGATAGCTTTAAAACTGAGAGACTAGTTTGCGTAGAAAAAGACGGACAGACAGACAGACGGACAGACAGACAGACAGACAGACGGACGGACAAAGCTCAACCGACTCAGCTCGTCGCCCTGATCAAGAATATATATAGTTTATGGGGTCGGAAATGAATATTTCTATGCGTTGCAAACTTCTGGGCAAAATTATAATACCCTTTGCAAGGGTATAAAAATACAGTCGTTACACAAGGCAACAAAATTTGACTTTTTCCAGTATATTAAAGGATCGGTAGTGATTCCAGATGATTTTCATGTGCTGAACACGAATCTGTTTTCAGAAATGGTCTATCACGTCGAGATTTTTTGTAATTAGAGCTTAACGTAACAAAAAATGCCTTTTTTGACTCTTTTTATACGCGTTTTGTGGTCTCTGTTTTGACTTTCTTTGATAATATCGGAAAACTAGGAACTAGGAAAACTAGGAACTAAGGAACTACTCCTTAAATTTGAAATACAATATCCCAAAGCATTCTATTTTTTCCAATGAAGATATACCGTTTTTAGTAATTGTATCCGAGTTCACAAAAATCCAATATATTGTTGCTGCCCCAATGTATGCAATGGGTTTTGTTGCAAATTTTCATTGAAACTCTATACAAATTACTAGCCGGTTGTATTGTTTCTGAAAGGCATACTTTTGTGCAGTAGACAGTTTTGTTATTTTATGATTATCGAGACTAATGTTATGAAAATGGTAAAAAATAAATCGTACAATTCTTTGAGATGGTTTATGTTAAAGTTAAGAAATATTAATTTACGATAATACCAAAAGAAGTCAAAACAAAACTATAGGTTCCCCATAAAATGCGTCTGAAAGTGGTAAAAAAATAGGCATATATTGCACGCTGCAATTATTATTATTTTTATTACTTATATTATACCGAAAATCTACGAATTAAACAAACTCAAATTTTTTATTAAGTGAAAAACTTTTACTTGCTCTGCGGGGATTCGAACTCACGGCTGACGGCATTTCACACAATGAGAACGTATCGTTATACGACTGAGCCACTCCACTCGTTTGAGACAGCGCATAAAATTGCTTACTTGTATTGAATAAGATGTAGTAGTATTGAAAACATTCACGAATATTTGCTTTCTTGTAATTCTCAAGAGCGACTTCCGACTGCCAATATAAATAGCGCCATTGAAATTTGCGTAACAAAAATCAAAAATGTTTGCGGTTTGAAATCAAAGGGTCACAGTGTTGATTGAAAATGACTTTTATCTTGTTTATACGTTGAAATTGGTAAAATCAACAAGAAAAATTATTAAATCAAAAATTTTTAGCCAAAAACGAAAAATGTCGGATTTACAATTCTTTTTTTTTTATGTGTAGAAACACCACCTAGTGACTTTCCCTTCAATATACTGGACCTTGTTGCCTAGTGTTATTTACGTTCCCTCTCTCCCTAAACCAGGGGTGCCCAGAATGAGCTTACGAGCGCGTGAAAACCAATACAAATGCACAAAATATAACTCAAGCAAGAACAACTACAAGAAATAGAAAGAGAAAACCGATTTTTGTTTGTTTGTGAGTGTGTGTGTGGTCATTGCTGTCTCAAGTACACGCGTGCGAGCGCTCAGGCAACATTGTTGTGGCTTTTTAATTTGCCAGAGACATAGGAGAGAGAGAAGAGAGTCACATATGATGTTGTTGTTGCAGGTCTGCACGCGCCAGAAGAGCCAAAGAAAGAGAGGAGAGCACGCATATGAAATTGTTTTTGTTTTGTATGATGCCCCGTTTGTATATGGCCGCGTTTTTCGTATGCGCGCGGGCTATGCCTTAGCGCAAAGCAAAAACAAATGCGTGGCTTGCGGAATAGGCTTGGGCACCCCTGCCCTAAACCTTTAAGCGTGGTACGGGGACGCTGACAATTTGGTCGGAGCCCATTTAATTACATAGCTCAGGAAATCCGCTCTTAGAAAATGCTGAGCGCATTGTCAGAGCGAGTACGAAGCAACCAACAATTCGTTTTGACAATGAGCATGGAGCTCCCAATTCGTTTTTTTGAAAACAGCTGATAAATTGTCGAAGGGGGGTGTGGAAATTATGAAACTTGATTGATAATTGTCAGAGGTACCGTTGAGAATTGAGCAAAAAATTAAAAAAATTACTGGAAAGAAGATCAAAAAATAAAACTTCAATTATTTGGACAACTGAGAGGTGGACAGACAAGTGGAGCTGATCAAAGTGGGCGAGTCGCAACCAATTTTATGGAATCTGGGCAATAAAAAGCATTTCGATACGGGAAGTTGCATCACTTGTGCTGGAGAATCCTTCTCTGTATGCTTCTCCCGGTATTATTTGCATAGTGCACACCACTCGAGTCTAAGCCTTTGCAGTCTTCACAGCCCACGGAACTGCTCTACAGCCAACGGCCAAGCAGCACCAAGCCCTTAAAGTCTCCACAGCCCATTATAGTACTTACTGTGGTAGCTTCTGTTGGTAATGTTGTGGCCACTTCATCTAATCCATCCATCTCCCCAACAAAAAATGCTTCCATGAAATAGACCGTGGCATTAGCACAGACAGCTGAATTTCGCCTAGTGCCTTAAATTTTCAATTTTATACACTCTTTTATTTTATTTGAATTAGCCCGCCTTTTTTTATACACACAACAGCTGATTTCTGGCTGTTGGCTGGTCATACTACATTGTCAGATCGGCATTATCAAACAATTTCCGCTCCGACAAAATTTTCAGCGTCTCCGTACCACGCTTTAACGACAAATAACAGTCAGTGCGACAGTTTTTAAGTTAGGACCTCATGACGAATTCTAAGTTGACTTGAAAAGCTCATTAAGATCTGACAAAGAACACCGAAAAAAGAATTTTGATTGCTTTTCAGCAAAGGAAAGGGGGAGGCAGCAAGTGCGACAACGACCGCGGCTGCGGTCGTAGCATCAGATACTCGAACAACCAAGGAGTGTGAGTTTGTATGCAGGATAACTAGGCAGCGGATTTTCCATATTTTAAGTTAGAATTTAATTTTCGAAGGCCATGGTGAATATGTTTTTAAAAGATCAGTGGGTTCAATCCCGCCTCCGAACATCTAATAAAAAGTTTTTTTTTTTCTTTAGAAATAAAACTTTTACGCATCCGGTCACCTTCACCAGCTATTGGCGCCAGCGGTAAGGTATCTAGCGATGAAAAAGATTCTCAAACTTTCCCGAAACTTATAAGCAACTGTGCGAAAATTATAAATATACACGCCAATAGATTGAGAGAAGCTCGGCTTGTGGCCCTTTGGGCTGTATAAAGCCAAATATTTATTTTTATATATTTTGTGAGTATCTGCACGCCATTATTAAAATGTTCAGAATTAATAAAATTAGTGGTAAAATTTTTAAATCAATTCCAAAATGACACAATATTATTTATGGAAATGAACATCTAGAAAAACCCAAATGGAGCGCACAAAATGACAAAAACTTTGTTTAAAAACACATTCGCCTGGCCTAGTGGGATTAAAATCTGTTTGAAAATGTGGAAAATCGGCTGTCTAATTGCCAGCTCACACAAGCCACCACCGTCAGCTGGAGATGTTCCTATCTCATGGTCCACCACTAAAAATTGCCATTCACAAGTAAAATATAAAAAATTCAACGTAATTTGAATGTCAAAATGAAAATGCCGCGCAGCAGAACAGTAAATTTTATTTGAATACATTCGCAAAGCTTTTTATTCCGTTCATAAAACGCAATGCATTATTCAATTAATTCATTTCATAAATTCAGTTAATCATTTGCATTCAAATGCTTGGATGTACTGGGCAGACTATAAACATTTCGCATAAGTCCATATCGTCCATTTCGCACATTTGTCGGTCGTTTTCTAACAACTCAGCTATGCATTGAGTTATTGTGTACTGCTGCTTCTAAGCAGCGGCCAACACAATCGTTACATTTGAACTGTAGTGGGATTAGGCTGTAACATATAAACTCAAGGGTACAGAGTATTTTGTAGTCGGGGCACTTGACTGCAGGGCTCTTACCTGTTTTGCTGTCAAAATGAATCAAAAAACTTTTATTTTGAAAATAAATGAAGAAAAGTATATTTCACATAATATCAATTAAACAATCACATGTCAAATTGATGTTGATTGGGTTTTCTTTCTGTGTATTTAAGCGAATTTTAAACAAAGTCGCCTTGCAGTAAATGTAGTCTTAGCTTCCTTATATCCCATCTACGTACGGGCTAATGCCACTATGTTTGGTTATAAATTTATGAGTCGATGGCAAATCCTCAGCAAATTCCATTGTTTGGATGTTTTTGGAGACAGTGGCCATCTATATATATCCACACGTTGAGTTGGCGGACGACGGCGGCAGTTTCCTTTGTACTAATACAATAATAAGCCACAAAATCTTATTCGGCTTGACCAAACAGTCGACATGGTAGATACGCACACGTACACACATACTTGCGGGGGGTTGAAATTGTATTCAGATCCCCTGGTCACACGGGGGTTGGCAATGACGGTGTGTGCGACGGAAACTGACGTGTTGTGATGTGATATCAGAGTGTGTATATCTCTCTATGCTCTTGCAATTTCAGGTGGCATGGATTAAGTCCGATTCAAAAGCAATTCTTGGCATACACACACATATGGTCTCACTAAATCCAAGATTATCAGTGACACACAACGGCCACAACACCTGGAAACTTCACATATCCCACGTCCAGCTAAACGACTCTGGCAGCTACATGTGCCAAGTGAACACAGATCCCATGAAGAGCCTGGTAAGTGCATGTATGCCCCACAGTTGGTCCCACAAGGCTTAGCCGAGTTATGGGCGCGGGGGAGAGTCAGTAATCTTGACTCATGAAGCTCAGACGCCGTGCCCCATTCCCATGGCCCTGTTACCGTCTCAAATTGGCTCTCTGCTTTGGCATCTTGCGGGAATGCCCACATGTTAAGCAACCGAGAAATTTACTCTGGTCTTCTTGCAGTCGGGCTATTTAGATGTTGTGGTGCCACCAGATATATTAAACCACCCTGATCAGAACCTGGAGGAGGGAGTCAGCACTGAAGGAGGCAGCATTTCGCTTGTGTGTAGTGCGACAGGCGTGCCAGAGCCAACAGTACAATGGCGGCGTGTAGGCGGCAAAGACATCATACTGCGAACGGAAACCAGAGACAAGCAAGGTAGGTATCAGTGTGCATCACTTGTCTATCATCCAATATCCATCAACTTCTGAGCACTATCAATCCCATACATATCTAATTGGACAAACATAATTGATTTGTCAAAAAACAGGAAGTATCGATAGCACACGGTGATACAGATTCGTTTGCATTTTGTTTTGGTTGCAGCATTGAAGTCGTTGGATGGTAACCGGCTCACCTTGACGAATGTACATCGCACTGACATGGGTGGATACCTATGCATAGCGTCCAACGGTGTGCCACCCACTGTGAGCAAGCACTTTGACGTACACGTGAACTGTAAGTAATTAAAACAAAAATATACGGATGGTAAATACTTACATTGATTTGAGCTAAATTTGACTATTATCCCTTACTTCGATCAAGCATTACTCTAAGATGGCTAAAGTAACGTAAAATTCACGCAGACTTTCAACTCCCAAATGCAAACTAATAAACTATTTTGGGATATATCAAGTGCATTTGATAAATATGAAGGTATTACAGTACACGAACTACAGTGTACATATGGGTGTTATTTGTTAAAGCCAAAATGAATATTTAAACCTTAACGGATTCCTTTTCAAACAAAAAAGTAAATTTAAGTTTTAATGGGCGCGACGAGGACAGGAGGTTTAGACTTTAAACTAAAAATTACCCATTCACGTCAAGCACGACTATAAAATAATGTCGGTCAAGGTTGTTCCAAGGCAATTGCTAGTACATAAATTCCTATCAACCGCGAACTTGTGGGTGAGCCTAAAAATGGTACTCCATTTTGCGGTTTTTGGCTGTCGAATGTTATCTCTTAGGGACATGCAATAGTCCATTATACCATCATAAATGTCGATTTTAATAATAATAAAATGCGCTTTGAAAGATATCCAAGAATTAAGGTTTACCTTCTTCTAGAGGTACCTTAACCAATTGTACGACTGATGTGAACTTTTTATATTGCGTTTCCAATGACTGTGTCCACATTTGCTGAATTTTGTATGTTTTTATCTTAAGCAATTAAAAACTAAGTTAAAATTTTTGTCGCTGTGATGCAAGTACAAATGTATCCATAGAACGCGAACCGAGGCTTTACTTGAAAAGCTGGGTATAAGGTGATGCTTACAGGAACCTCTGTATTATCATAATTTAAGGGTCTAATGACGGGATTTTAAAAAAAGTTGGATTTTGTCCGAAATTAGTTACAGACTTTGTGGTAGGTGAGTTATTTAAACTAACTTACCGTGACTGCCGAATACCAATGAGGATAAAAACTAGTAAGAATGAAAAACGTTAATGCCAGTCAAGTGGAAATCATGCCAGTTTCAATGCATAAGCGCAATTCACAGCTAACGGATCTCCAACTATGCAAACATGATTAGGGTAATACTGAACAGCGATAAATACCATGGATGATTGATTTTACTTGTATATAAAAATTTTATCTAACTAAAGCTATTTTTTATTTATTTGTGACATATTGGCCGTCATTTCAACTCAACTTTCAAATAATTCATCGGATGTCCTGTTCGATCTCGGGGTGTTGGCCAATGTTGCGAAAGAAATCATTCTTTCGACCGGTCCATGTCTTTTTATATTAAGGTTCTCGAACAGTTTGCAAAAATATTGGTCCTCAATTGAGCGCAGTGGAATCATTGTGTTAATAACATATTTCGCCAAATCATTGTTAAATGAGTCTTGTGACAATATTTCCTTCGCCTGGTTACCTTGTTTAACAGAATGATCAGCATCGCAGTCGAAACGACGACGTCTATTGATTTGTATGTCTTCCTTATATTCAGAGCATTCATCATCGCCATGCTTTCTTTTTAAATGAGATGAAATTCGACGAACTTGAATAATGTCCCCTTATTCGCGTTTGGCATCGAGTACATAATGCAACCGAGACTGTGTCCGTCGATAACGACTCATCTATTTGGAAAAAATTTCCATCAAATAATGTACAATGTTTTTTTGAATTGTTATCCTCCATTATTCCTGCTTAAATCAACATGTACTTTTACTTGTAAATACAACAATAGTTGAAGATGTAACTTTGATTGAAATTTTCAACTTAGTTGAATTCAATCGACTAAATTCAACTATAGTTAAAATTATTCAAAGTGGATTTTTGTCAAGTTGAGTTTGAGTTAAATTTAATCATTCATAATTGACTAATCAACTAAATAAAAAATTCAATCGATTGAGGCCCACTCTGCCAGCAGGCTATGAGTTTTCTTATGGACTTGGAAAAATGCAACAAAATTTTCATAATTAGTGCATATGTTTACGTATATGATAAGATGGTTCCAATAAATGTCCGACAAAAACAATGGCTTGTGGACGATGGTTTAGTTTGATAAAATCGAAATAAATCAAGTAAAATTTGACTTTGAAGGCTAATTTCGACTCCATTGCCATTGCTTATACCTCGGGTTTGATTTTTCACGAGTGATTCCGGCATCGTATGATTGCAGGTAACAAGCAGTGTTGGGCATTAATCAATTACATTTTTAATCAATTGATTAATCAACTAATAATTTTAATCAATTAATTCCATTGCAATTGTAATAATTTCAATTTAAATATTAGATGCAGCTTGAAATTAATTTAGTTCAATCAATTTAAATTATTTGTAACTTACAACTAAATCAATTGCAATTGAATTTTTTCAATTGTTGTAGACTACATTGTTAAAACTAACAATTAAGTACGCTGCAAGCACACGTAGTAAATATAAAGTATGTACAGAAAACTAATTTTGTTCAGAAAAAAAGCATAAATATAAAAAGAGAGTAAATCAGCACGGTGTATACTGAAATAAAATGAACTCGACCGTTAAAAAGGACGAAGACAGTAATTCCTTGGATTATGCTCTGGGCACAGCAGAAAATATTTTATCTTTCTCGGAGAACGATGCTGCAGGTAGCTCCTTATCATCTTCGCAACCACGACTGCTTCTACTGGACAGGCAAGAATATTACGGCTTTATGCATGAAATTTTCAGAGGATCGAAATACCAAAGTAAGAGGCTATTTTAACTGTGTATCGAATTTTTTAAGCCATTTAAAGAGAATCCACGGAAATGACAGCGTGGCTGAGTACAAGGAATACATTAAAAAGAAGACGGAAGAGAAGAAAAATCCCGGCAACCAGAGTCGAAAGCAGCTCAGAGTATTGTGGACCACAGCTCAGAGCCGAGAACCGCTGATCGTAAGCCGGGAGCACTGAACGGCTCTCAGCTCTTGAGCGACAGCATTGTGGAATTAACAAGGTGAAGCCGTCAGTATCTGCTAAGGGCCAGTAGATGTATTCCTGTGAGATAGAATGATACGGAAGAACATTTGTTTGTCTCTGCTTGTGTATTGCTATTCGCTTCTAGCATTCACAACGCACCTACAAACAGAGAGAGCGCTGTCTCGCTCGGTGTCACCTTATATAATTCCTCCATGAGCGACAGCACTCGGCTCTGAGCTGTGAGAAACAATACTCTGAGTTGCTTGCGACTGAGCACATATCAAGGCCGTATATGCATTGCAGAAAGGGTCTGAATTGGCCTCGCTCATAACAAATGTCATTTGCAAATATTATTGACTAACGGTTATAAATTATGCATATCTGGCAGGCTCTTGTTTTGTATTAACAGTGAATATGTTGGAACTGATACATTCTTCATGCTCTATCTATGTTCTTCAGCATTGGTCATCCATGGTCATCCATCATCAGCATTGTCGTAATCATAGTTATGTAGTTACGTGTGATCATTTGTGGTGTTAAAAAACAGTTTCTTAAGTATTTAGCGGTCTTATTACCATGGAGATCCCTTAATTTGCGCCCTGCAAATTGCGCTGGCATGATTTTCCACTTAATTGGCATTAACTTTATTACTATTTTGATCCTCTTTCGTATTTTTTGCGATTTATTAAGTCGTCAATCACGGGAAAGTGGTTTAAGTAACTCGCGAACCACAAAGTCTATGGGTCCCAGCTTAGAACCGAGAGCTGTAGCTCTCGAGCCGAGAGCGGTTGATGGCTCACGGCTCACGAGCTGTGTCTCTCAGTTCAGAGCCAAGGGAGCTGCGAGCAAAGAACTATTCCGAAGACTTGAATCAATTGTTAGTTTTTAATCAAAGTTTTTATAGCGATTGACAATTAATCAATTGTTAATTGTAGAAACAGACGATTAGCAATTAATAAAATGCACTAGTTTACAAAAAAAATAAAAATTAAATGACCCATTTCTACTAAAATTATTTTTAAGTATAGTTTGATTGGTGATTTTAAAAATCGATTTCAAAATTTTTTCATGGCAACGTTTGTTAAATATGCATTTTTATACCAGTTACTCGTAGAGTAAAAGGGTATACTAAAGTCGTACAAATGTATGTAACAGGCAGAAGGAATCATTTCCGACCATATAAAGTATATATATTCTTGATCAGCATCAACAGCCGAGTCGATATAGCCATGTCCGTCTGTCCGTCTGTCCGTCCGTCCGACTGTCTGTATGAACACCTAGATCTCAGAGACTAGAAGAGCTAGAGCAACCAATTTTGAAATGTAGACGCCAATTGTCTGCACGCAGATCAAGTTTATTTCAAATTTTTGGCACGCCCACCCCCGCCCCCACAATAAAAAATGTTGAATAACTCCCTTAAGTTTATATAAGTTTATATTCGCAACATCTATAAGCCCTCCAATTTTCATCAAGATCGGATGATAAATAGCCGAGTTAAAATGTTGCATACTTTTCGGCTGTTTCACCTCAGGCACACAGGATGGCTATTAAACATTTCTATGCATGAGTAACGGGTATATCGAAGTCGGTTAGAGCCGACTTTAACTTACGCTCTCGTTAAAGTCAGACTTGTGTGCAGCATACGAAACCCATGGAGAATCACTTCCACCTTCTATTAACTGGACGTGACTGCCTAGTGTTATTTGGTAAGAAAGTTATTTCTGAGTGTCTTCCTGTGTTATTTTTGTTATTTCTGCAACTTCTGGCTCAAAAAGACTACTTCCTTGGCAGGGTAAAATACTGTGACTGCGAGGGGGGCTTTTATTGTGCTTTAGCACTAAATAAGAGCCACGTACCCTTTGGAAAAATCTAATAATTTTATATGTTGCATTGCAGCATAAGTTAAATATGGAAATGTTGGTAATATTTACTCTTGGCCGAAACAAGTCAATTCCGTCCGTTCTGTCACAGTAGTTAGGACGGGCGGGCGGAGGTGGGGGAGCAGAGTTTGCAATTGAAAACTGCTGCAATGGCCATGGCTGTTTCAGATGCTTGAACATGGCGTTGGTGTGCCACAGAAACACAAATCAACACCATAAGATTGTCAAGTCAAATTCAGAGTTGCAGTGGTGAAAACTTGCGATAGTTGGACTCCAGTTGCGAACCGGGCCCAATCCCAGCCTCCGCCCCAGTCTCAGGCGTGTCGAATACCAAGATGTACTATGTGTAATAACTGCTCGTAACTAGCAAAGCAGCAGCGAGAGTGGCAGCACACATTGAACTATTGTCATGTGCTGTTGCCTCTGTTATTCTGTTTACTGCGTATTCGAATCGCACATACTACATACACACAGGCATATGACTACAATTGTTCCAGTGCACGGTCCTGTGTGTGTGCGTACTCTCGGCATTAGAAAATTTTGCCTCTTCCTGCATCCGGGGCGGGGTGTGGGTGCGGCGGGTGCGTAGTAACATATGAAAAGCGCAAGGCCGTGATTGTGTGAGTCGAAGGCTCTCCGCATCCGGGGGTGTCAGTGTAAGTCATCTAAGACAAATACAACAGTAAAATTTTTGGCCATGTGTCTACGTCAAATTCAGTAAAATGCAAATTCAATGTTAGCAATTGTAGAAACGTCCAAAGTTTCCGCCGCCCGGCCTGTGTAAACTCTTTAGGCCACTGTCCGATTCATACATTTCAAATGGCCATTAAAGCCAACTTTCAGCTATAAAATTTCAAACCGAGGAGGATGCATAGGAGACGAATCAAAGTCAGAGAAACCAAGGGGAATGTGTATAAGCTTTTGCCGCTGTTGTTGTTGTTTTGCACTCTGCCACAACCCAACGTCGTTTTCAAAACAGACATTCAAAAATGTGGCCTTAAATTTCACACATTTTCTTCTGATTACATAGTTACGAACTTGTATGTGTGCGAATGTGTATGTAAATAAATACTTTTGAATGTATTTACTTCGTACCCACATATGTATCTATGAGCCTATATCCATGCATTATTTGCATATGGGGATTTACCGCACATTTCTGGTGATCCAAGTGATACGTCTTTCGTTGAAGAAACGTCAATAAACGTGGATTTTGGATAATTGTTTCTTCTAACTAAATATTCCTTGCCAGCGTTACCGCTTAATAAACGTTGCTATTTGTCCTTTTAATGCCAGTCTGATGACTGTCTGTCTGTCCGTCTGTTTCTACGCAAACTAGTCTCTCAGTTTTAAAGCTATTTAGCTGAAATTTAGCACAGAGTCTTCTTTTTACTGCACGCTGCTAATATATCGGAACCGACCGGATCGGATGACTATATCTTATAGCTGCAATAGGAACCATCGGTAAAAAAATGGGTCTTAGTGAGAAAAACTTTTTTGTTTTTAATGTTAGCGTTCCCAAACACGGTCATTATTAATATTATATGCTTTCAAACAGATTTGCAAATTTTGGTCAAAATCGAATGACTATATCTTATAGCTACCATAGGACCGATCGGTCGGAAAATGGGTCTTAGTGAAACGAGAGCGTAAGTTAAAGTCGGCTCGAACCGACTTCGAAATACCCGTTACTCATGGAAAGAAACGTTTAATAGCCTTCCTGTGTGTCTGAGGCGGGACAGCCGAAAAGTATGCAACATTTTTTAACTCGGCTATTTATCATCCGATCTTGATGAAAATTGGAGGGCTTATAGATGTAGCGGATATTAATGTAAGTTTTAAATTTGAGACCGATATCTCAAAAATTGTGGGAGTTATTCAACATTTTTTATTGTGGGGGCGGGGGTGGGCGTGCCAAAAATTTGAAATAAACTTGATCTGCGTGCAGACAACAAGAGTCCACATTTCAAAATTGGTTGCTCTAGCTCTTCTAGTCTCTGAGATCTAGGTGTTCATACAGACAGACGGACGGACGGACGGACAGACGGACAGACGGACATGGCTATATCGACTCTGCTGTTGATACTGATCAAGAATATATATACTTTATAGGTTCGGAAATGATTCCTTCTTTCTGTTACATACATTTGCACGACTTTAGTATACCCTTTTACTCTACGAGTAACGGGTATAAAAAACATTTTTTTTTCAAGTAAATCGTTCTTATGGTTGGTGATCATTAATAATAAACGCTTTCAAACTAATTTGAAAAATTTGGTCGAAATCAGATGACTATATCTTCAGGCGGCCATAGGACTTATCGGTCGGAAAATGAGTCTTAGTGAGAAAAACTTTTTTGTTTTCAATTTCATCGTTCTTAAACTTGGCGATTGTTAATTTGATATGTTTTCAAAAAGATTCGCGAAATTTGGTCGAAATCAGATGTTCATCTGACGGAAAATGGATTTTAGTTACAAAAGTTTTTGATTTTTATGTAAACGTTCTTAAACTCTGTCATTTCAAAAACAGCTTTTGCAAGGGTATAAAAACTTCGGCACAGACAAAGCTTGGCCTTCTCGTTTTTTAAATGCTTCGAGGGTTGGATTATTTTAATGGGGAAAAAATATAGAGGAACGCTGACTTCGGCATGACCGAAATTTATATACCCTTGTAGCTTGTATTACTTTATATAAATTAAAGTTTTTGAATGATTTTTGTCGAGAATTCTTAACAGAATTATTTCCCAATCATATTCATATTCATCAGATTTTGACCAAACTTCCCAAAATTGTGAGGAAACTGATAATATTCATAACTGAAAAGTAAAAAGACGCTACCATTGAAAAAAGGTTTTTCTTACTAGAACTACATCCAGAAAAAAGATTTTCCCTAAATTTTAGGAAAATGGATTTTATTACATAAAATGTGATTTTCAGGCAATAACTTCCTAAAATATAGGGCATTTTACCTAAAAAGTCGTGTTTTAGGACTAAATTTTGTAGGAATCCTTTACAAAGCCTTTATTTCAAGTTAAGAATGAATCTATTTTATATATTTAAGAATTATAATTACCATACCATTTTTTAAATATTTAATAATATTAAATAATTGTTGCTAAAGTATATATATAATTTTTTCCAAGTTTGTACAATTTCTTGCCCTAAATAAAACTTAAATTATGGTGCTTTCCGAAAGTTGCAGACTTTTATGGTTTAGCAAAAGAATTCGGAAATGAGTGTTTTACAAACTTATTTATATATTTAATGATCTTATTGAAAATGGAATTGACATTAAAGCTCCAAAAAGAGAAAAACGAGTTTTTTTTAGCTTAGGGTTAATAATTGGTGATAACTTGGCTCTCAATTACGTACTTGGTTTTTCCAGATCATTCTCAAGTAACTACTTTTGTAGGTTTTGCAAAATGAAAAAGGCAGACACTCATTTTTCATTTTTATTAATAATTTCACAATTTAAGACAAGGGCATTTTTAATTATGATATTTGCCATATTCTTTTATATTTTATAAAAGAAAAAATATTCGATTTAGAGTTCTTCAACATAAGCAAACAATCTTTCCCATATGGGGAAACAGAAATTGGTAATACCTCTCCACCAATTAATATTCTGCATTTGAAAATCTTTAAATTAAAGATGTCTGCACGGGAAATGATGACACTACTTCATCACTTCACACATTTTGTTGGAGATAAGGTTCCTCAGGGCAACAAAGTATGGAATTTTCTGCTTAATTTATCAGAGCTCTTGGACTTGCTTTGTCTATTACAATATTCACAATGGGATATATTGAACTTACAAAATCTTATTATTATTCACAACAAACAATATACAGCGTTATTTAATGATACTCTCAAGCCAAAACGCCATCATACAAATGTCTGGACCTTTAAGATACCTTTGGACGTTTCCATTCGTCAAAACATATTGTAAAAATATTAATAGCCGAGTAAATTTAACATATTCGATATCAGTAAAGTACAATTTCATTTACGCCAACAAAATGTTAAATTTAAAAAAAAAACATTTTTTATTCAGTAAATCAACATGTCTTTTTAAAAATCCTATCGCATATGAAAAATTTCAAATAACTTTTCCAGAAAAAGATTTTTCTACAGCAAGAATTTATTTGCACCAAAAAAAATTTGGTTTCTGTTTTAAGCGTGGGTTTATTATTTTTTTTTAACAACCACAAATTTTCTTTTCGGGATGATCTCGGGATCAATGGATGAAAACGTATTTATATTTTGCCAAGAATTGGAATCAGAGTTTCGAAAACATTTTAATAGTTACGAAATAATGAATCGCCTTAATTTTAAAGTAACAGACCTTAAGCTTATAAATAACCCCCCTATTCATATCCACAAATTTAATTTAAGTTTTTATGTAAAGCCAAAGCTATATTAATATGTAAGATTTTTCAATATTAAATAAGAATCCTTAAAATCTATAAAACTGGTTTGATTTTTTTGAAGCGTAAATAAATTTTTGGATATTACTGCCTTAAATTAAGGCTATATTCTACTACCTAAAAAAATAGAAAACGGATATTTATTGCCTAAAATGTAAGCCTTTCTATTACCTAAAAACGACATTTTAAGGTATTACATTGCCTAAAAGTTGAGGTCAAATATTACCTAAAAAGCTTGATTATTCCCTAAAATGTAGGCCTTTCTATAACCTAAAAAGACGTTTTATGGCCATACATTGCCTAAAATTTTACGTCACATATTACCTAAAAATCTAATTTATTGCCTAGAACACTTTAGGTAATAGAGGCCTGAAATTAAGTCCATATATTCCTTGGCTGTCATTTTAGGTAAAATGGACTTAAATTTAAATTTTCAACAGTTTTAGGTAATATTTTTTTCTGAGTGTACTTTTTCGACCGATCGTTTCTATGGCAGCTATATGCTATAGTCATCCGACTTATATCAAACTTGGCATAATTGTGTGGTAGCATATAATATTGATCAGTAACGAGTTTGGGAGCGATAGCATTGAAAACAAAAAAGTTTTTCCTACTAAGAACTATAATTTCCTTCAGAACTATATTTTTGACCGATTTTCATCAATCTCGGTGGAGTTGTGTAAAAGAATAGAAAACTTATAAATACGAGGTTTGGGCACGTTCGCGTTGAAGACAAAAAAGTTTTTCTAACTAAAACTACTTTTTCGACCGATAATTCCTATGGCAGCTATATGCTATAGTCTTCCGATCCGGCCGGTTCCGACAGCGACTTTCTACCAAAAGACTTCGTGCAAAGTTTGGCTAAGATAGCTTTAAAACTGACGGAGGAGAAAGCATATAAACAGACGGACAAACGGGCATGGCTATATGAACTCAGCTCGTCATGCTGATCAAGAATATATATACTTTATGTGGTCAGAGATGCTTCCTTCTATGCGTTACAGATATCTGGACAGTTTTAATATACCCTCTACAAGGATATAAAAAATTTATTTATTTGCTATTGCATAGAGTTGTGGAAAATAATTCACTTTTTAAGGTTCCGTGGCTTAGAACTTGTGACTGTAGCCAGCTGGATTTGTGATTTGTGTTTTAATCAGGGAATCAAACCGGAACCGGAACTGGAACCGTATACCAAAAAGAACCGATGAAAACTCAGAACCAGCACCGGACCCGGCACCCATATTTTGAATTTTTTGAGTACCTGTATTCGAGAACCGATATTCTTGGAACCGAAAAGACCAAAAAGAACCGAATCATTGTACCGGTACAGTTACGGTTCTGGGTGCCAAAACAAGACTGCAAAGCTGGCTCATGGTTTTGAGGGATTTTTTTCGCAATTTGCTTAAACCGTAAGTTTTAAAAAAAAAGAGTCTGGCTTAGCATAATTTTTGCATTGTGAAATAGAAAAACGCGAGACCAGTCTTATTAAAAATATTGCTTCTTAGACCCTCATTATAATGTCATAACCATTAACCATTAAACAGAAAAATTATTCAGCTATCCATTTCTGTTCAAGTGAAACTGAATGAGGACAGCAGCTGTGGTACAAATCCATTAGCTGAAAGTGGAGCCTAAATCGATTCATACATGTATTTGTATAAAAAGAAATCAGGAAAATAAAAATAGTTCATTATTTTCACAAAACAGTTTAATGACATGAATCATTAATAATTTCCAAGGCTGCAAACCATTCCGGAACAAAGCCCCGCTGAACAGACTTTGTTGTGGTTTTTTGGGTCCTGAAAAACGTTCGCTTCAGAAAATCATTATTATATTAAGTCAACTTTTATAAGTTTCTTTATATTAAGGCAGGTAAAAATCATTGTTTAGTACTTTGATCGGTTGGTGCATTGTCCAATGGAGATCAGTTTTGTAAGTCATATACTACGACTATGAGAAGGGAAAAAAATTAATAGTCAAGTTTTCATATCTATGCACGAGTACACATTGGAAGAACCAGGGACTTTTGTAAGGCAACGTATGATTGATGGCGTTATCCTTAGTCAATAGCTGTTGATAGATATATCAAATAGTAAGTTAAGTGTGTCCTCTTCAACAAAAATAAGGCCAATAAGGTTTTAATTCTAACCGATTTACACATTCATAGAAAATGGAAGCCAAAATGATTCAAATAATTCAGATTGCACCAAGATTCGAACCAAAACCTGAGGTTTGATAAGTTAAGGAACCGGTCATCGCACCGAACCTTATACTTCACAATGGGTTTGAGCCTCCGAACAGTGGGATATTTTGTACATTTGGCTGGCATTAATTCAAATTTCAAATTTGAAATGGCGCCAATTTTTTTATTTTAAATGATGGTCAATACATCCCTGAGTCTAGCGGAACTTAAAGCTTTCATGTACTATCGATATTCGATCAGCTATTAGCTTTCAAAAATGGCGTATGTGAAAGAACGTGCACTTAAATGCTTTTGAGCCTATTAGGAAGCAGCAGAAAAGCCATAAAAAACGTTAAACATTAAGGCTGATAAAGTTTTTGTTTTTAATTAAAGTTAAAAGGTACGTATGCGTTTAAAAACGTATTTGTGAGTTCGTTGAGTATGTGTTTTAGTTGAATAGAGTGATGTATTTGAGAGTGCATCGACTAATGGAAAATATTTAATTTTCTAATGTTTCGTGGCTTAGAACTTGTGACTGCAGCCAGCTGAAGCTGGTTTTTTTTTTTAATTTATTTGTGCATCTACAGTGAGACTAAAAAACAAACATTGGCTTCCTTTATCTGGCCTAACTAGTAAAAAACAAGTGAGAAAGTCGGTCAAGCCCGACTATAACATACTCTGTACCAGTTCATTTGCCCCCGACTATAATATTATAATACATCCAAGGAGTCACTCGTTTATCGTGCAATATTTTTATTATACGCTCATCTCTAAGGATCTCTCTCTCTCTCTCTCTCCCAAAGCGTGTGTTTGTTTGAATTCAGTGGTGGTTGGCTGGGGGTGTCGGATATCTTTTTTTGCTCATAACTTGAGTATTGTTCATCCGATCTTTATCACTCCTTCAGCATTTATCCTTCGATAAATAATTGTGATTACTAGATATCTCCAGAAGGAACGAACAATCGATCATCAAAACTGTGGGAGATATGAAGTTTTTTCCAAATTATGGGGGCGGGAGGGGGCGTGTCAAAAATTGAAAATAAACTTGATCTGCCTGCAAGTATAAGATTTATATGTCCCATACATGTCAAACCTCTATCTCTTACCATCTCTGAGATCTCTTCGTTCATACGGACGGACGGACAGACAGACAGACAGACAGACGGACAGACGGACATGGCTACATCGACTCGGCTGTTGATGCTGATCAAGAATATATATACTTCATAGGGTTTGAAACTATTCCTTCTCCCTGTTACATACTTTTGCACAAACTTAATATACTCTGTGTACCTTTGATACAGAGTATAAAAATTTATAGATGCAATGACCAAAAAATGGATTTTTCGATATATTTTTGCTCTTTGTGCTCAAACTAGTAATCCTGCAATATGCTATAGTCATCCGATTTGAATCAAACTTGGCAGAATTGTGTGGTAGCATATAATATTGATCAGTAACAAGTTTGAGAGCGATAGACTTTTTCTCTGAACTAACTTTTGTATGGCAGCTATAACATATAGTTGTCCGATTTTCATCAAACTTGGTGACATTATGTAAAATCATAGAAAATTAAAAAATGCGGTTTGGGGGCGTTTGCATTGAAAACAAAAAAGTTTTTCTCACTAAAACTTGTTTTTTGACCGATCGTTCCTATGGCAGCTATATGCTATAGTCATCCGATCCGGCCGGTTCCGACAAATTTGCAGCGTATTCGTTCCAAAAGGCTTCGTGCAGAGTTTCGTTAAGATAGCTTTTAAACTGACGGAGGAGAAAGCATAGAAACAGACCGACAGGCAGGGCAAGGCGGAAGGGCAAAAATGTTTACCGGGGTATTATTATTCTGTCTTCAGTGTGAAATCGGATATACGCAAAACCAATGCCCGATCATTCTTTATATTTTAACGATACTTACCGGTTCGCACGGTATACAGATATAAGAATCCCGGTACCGACTCGGAACTGAATACCGAAATAATGCTAGAACCAAAACAGAACAGATCAACATCTGACTCAAGTGAACCTATGAAGAAGGACCGAATTGCTCAGATATTCAAATGTTAATAGGCTAATTACACTGAGCACATCTAACATCCCACATCTTGAGTCATAAACATTTGCCGTGGCAAATTTTAGATGTTAGATGTGCTCAGTGTGAAAAGCCTATAAAGCTTAATCGATGACAAGATTATCAAAAATTCCTAGATTTTAATTATAATGAATGGCGGAGTTTTGAACTCAGCTCTTCTCGTATGTCTGCGGTCTAGTCTTTTTGGCTCTCCGTAACATGGAGCAGGATATAGCTCGATAGCTCGTGTTTTATTATCGCGTATATTCGATGCGTAGGAAACACAAAGCCTCTTGATAGGAGGAAAAGGCAGCAGCAGGAGCAGCCGTTAACTTAATAGAAAAGCTTTAAAAGTGGTTCAGTGAGAAATTATAGAGGACGAAATCTATTTTGATGAGCGGATCATTGGGCTTTAATCCATTTTATTTATGGCTTTAAATTATCCTTTCGCACAACAACACCAACAACAACAGCTGTGGCGAAACGCCGACCAACGACAGCAAAAATAACATGACTCTTTGTCTGGACTGGAGCACAGCTTCACAATCGTCATTTACACACACACATTTACTCGTAGAAGTAACCTAAAATGAAGCTGCGAAAACAGCACCCTCCTCCCACCGCAAAGCGAGACTGACTCACGCACCCGATGCTTCTGAATCCGCGCTCCTTTGGCCACCCCAGTCAGTAATCTGCCGGGAAAAGTACATAAAAAATCAACAAACGCTTACCCGCGCCTCATCCCGCGATTGTCCAGTCCAGCCAGAGCAAATTCCACCACCGCCTTTCTACTCCCATTTTGGAACGCAAGCATACAAAGCGAGTGTGAAGGGAATACCAGCGTCGCTGTAGCCAGTTCCAGTTTCAAAGCGTCGACGACTGGCAGGGCGCGAGATGGGGGAGCAGGCCGTATTGGTAGGGTCCCCTCGTGCACAAGTCCTGTCTCTGTGCGAACTACGAAAAGTTTGTCTTTGAAATGAATGCAGCAAAGTCATTCGCTTTCGTTGGAGTCGTTGCAGTCATCATTGCGGTGACTAATAAAAAAAAACCAAGAAATAAGTGAAAAATTATTGTTGCAACTTTAGAAGTGGTACAAAAAACATAAAGCCAAAGACATTGTGTTAGTTCATGCAACTGCACATGTAAATATGCGTATTAAGGCATGAATAAATTTGAACTCATAAATTGCATGTTCCGATAAAAGCTGCGAATATGTAATTAAACTTTGTCGTATTCATTTAATTATTTTCAATCAATTAGTTTACAGACGGATCACATGACCTTCCCAGTAAAATCCGCAATAGGATTTGTGTTAAAGGAAGAAAAATCAATATCTTAAATAAGTTTTAGTAGAATTAAACAGATTTGAAGCATTTTTTCAACGAAAAGTTGAAAAGACAAACTTTAGAACATAGCGGAACAAAGTGCGCCTATGTTTAACAGCACCAAATTTAATGGTCGATTAACATCTGTTAAAAACTCACTCTTGCTAATTTTTTGCCTCCCTTTCTTTTTTTTTGAGAGTTTGGTAAAAGGGTGAAAAGCAAATCCAAAAACTGATTTTTCCCTTAAACGACTTTGACGAATTTCATGTGTGGCCGGTTGTGGTGCAGCGGGTAGTGAGTGTGCCTGCTGTGCAAGATGTCGTGGGTTCGATCCCGCCTCGGAACATCTAAAACAAAAAGAAGGCAAGAAGGCTAAGCTAACTTCGCGTATGCTGAAATTGAGAATCTTGCAAATGCTGGGTTTGAAATATCAGAAATGAAATTAATATGAAATTAACAATCAGCAAGTTTGAGAACGATAAAATTAAAAACAAAAAAGTTTTGCTCACTAAGACCCATTTTTCGACCGACCGATTCTATGGTAGTCATAATAAATAGTCATCCAATTTTGATTAACTTTTGCAAATCTGTTAGAATGTAAAAATTAATAATGGGCCGGCGAAAGCTTCAAATCTAAGAGACTAGTTAGCATGCAAACAGAAATACAGACGGGCAGACAAAGCTCATTCGACTCAGCTCGTCGCTCTGATCAAGAACATGTATAGAGTATGGAATCGAAAATGAATATTTCTATGCATTGCCATCCAAAATTATATTACCCTTTCCAAAGGTACAAATTTTAGTAACGATTTATTTTTAACTGTTAACTGGTATAACCGAATCAAACCCAAACCGTAACCGAAATAAATTTTTTTAACTGACCGTAACCGTACGCGAAATTTATTATATTTTAGTTAAACATAACCGAAACAAAATAACAGAGTCCGTTGCGGTTTTTTAAATATTATGAGAAAAAAATATATTTTTTACCTATATTTAATAAACGACCCTTTCATTTCTCTGTCTGTTCTTGCTGACTTTTCGATCGCTCCTTTATTTAAGCCTCTTCCTCTTCAGAACTTAATAAATGTTAAAATACAAATTACTCCAGAGTGCCGCGCCAAAAAACAAATCTGTGTCGAAAATACTTTACATTTACCAAAATTATAAACATTAGTCTGTGCGCGCCGTGTTATAATGATTTTACTCTGCTTGAATAATACGCGGTCCAAATTGTCAGGTAGATCTCGTTCCTAATCTATCGGAATTCGTAAAAGTTTTGATTTCCAAGAAATTACTCGAAAATTCTGTTTAAACCAGCCAGCCAGGCGTAGTAGACACTAATATATATGAAAACGAGAAGGCCAAGCTAACTTCGTCTGTGCCGAAGTTTTTATACCCTTGCAAATGCTGTTTCCGAAATGTCAGAGTTTAACAACGCTAACATAACAAGTGAGAAGGTCGGTCAAGCCCGACTATCTGTACCAGTTCATTTACCCCCGACTATAATATTATAATACATCCAAGGAGTCACGCGTTTATCGTGCAATATTTATACTCTGTACCGAAGGTACATAGAGTATATTAAGTTTGTGCAAAAGTATGTAACAGGGAGAAGGAATCGTTTCCGACCCTTTAAAGTATATATATTCTTGATCAGCATTAACAGCCGAGTCGATATAGCCATGTCCGTCCTTCCGTCTGTCTGTCCGTATGAACGAAGAGATCTCAGAGATGGTAAGAGATAGAGGTTTGACATGTATGGGACATATATTTCTTATACTTGCAGGCAGATCAAGTTTATTTTCAATTTTTGCCAAGCCCCCTCTCGCCCCCGCAATATGGAAAAAACTTCATATCTCCTACAGTTTTGGAGATAGATCATTCGTACCTTCTAGAGATACCTTGTAAACCAAATTTATATATCGATTTGCTGAAGGAATGATAAAGATCGGATGAACCATACTCAAGTTATGGGCAAAAAACGGCCAGTTAACACCACACACCCCCCCCACCAACAACCACAGCAACATACCCTAACCGTTCAACACAGGCAATCTTAGTGCGAGAGAGGGGGTAACGAACGATCTATTTCCAAAACTGTAGGAGATATGAAGTTTTTTCCAAATTGCGGGGGCGAGAGGGGGCGTGGCCAAAATTGAAAATAAACTTGATCTGCCTGCAAGTATAAGAAATATATGTCCCATACATGTCAAACCTCTATCTCTTACCATCTCTGAGATCTCTTCGTTCATACGGACGGACGGACGGACAGACGGACATGGCTATATCGACTCGGCTGTTGATGCTGATCAAGAATATATATACTTTAAAGGGTCGGAAACGATTCCTTCTCCCTGTTACATACTTTTGCACAAACTTAATATACTCTATGTACCTTCGGTACAGAGTATAAAAACTGCTAAGGAATTTTTGTGTGTGGCCGTTTCAAATTCGGTTTCTACCAATCGCGAGAAATTCGTACGTTTACCACTACGTCTTGTTCAAGCGCTGTTAAGTGCTTTAAGTGCTGTTAACGCCTCTTTTTTGCCGTGACATGAACAAAATAGGTTTTTATTCTTATTTGTGCTGCGAAATTGAATGGCCAAATTGAAAATGAAAAATGAAAAAAAAGATTCCTGCAGAAAGCGTCGCCTAATGGCACTTTCTATGGCGGGCAAGCTGAATTTAATAAACGCCATGAAAGTGAGGAGCGATTTGCGGTACTTGGCGGATAAGAAACACTCGGAAACCCGCCAGAGAACACCGGCGGACCGGACCACGGTCTGCAACATCATGTGGCGTCTCCTGTCACCACAAACCACAAGCGAGGAGCTTAAAATCTATTTGGCCAGCATTCAAACACTTCACACTCCAGTCCCCTCAATCAGTTCGATTCGATTCGCCTGAACTATGTCTTCGATGACAGCTACCAGACCAAAAGGAAAATCATTGAACAGCCGCCGGTGCTCAATGATCGCGACAGCAAAACGGCCACAAACCAAATGCCCGCTCTCAGTTCAGTGGACAGCGAACTGCTGGCCTCCTATCAAGCGGTAGTATAGCGGATAGTGCAGCCTAAAATGACCCCCTGAAGGTGACCGAGCAAAAGCGGATCGGGCAATGAGGATGTGCCCTACATCAATGCCAATTTTATCAAGGTAAGAAATGGGCGAACCAAACTTCAACTTTATATATCAATTCCATTTCCTAAAGTTTCCCTGACAGGGCCCCGACTACGTGGCCAAGTGCAATGTGACCACCCAAGGACCGCTGCCCATTACTATTTTCGAGTTCAGCGGAGCCGCCAAGTCACACATGCTACAGCAGTACATCCAGAAGATCATCATGACCTGACCAACTTTACGGAGGCAAATCGCCAAAAATGAGCGAATTACTTTCCAATCAATATGAACGAAATCTTTGCCATGGCAGCCAAGTGCGAGGTGTTCGTTAAGTGCCGCTGCTCGGGACTACATCGAACTGTCATAATGATAACAATTAATTTATTATTAATTTCATTTAATAATAAAAATATATTAAAATAGCACATTAAATATGTTATATTCATAATCCTGCAAGGTGTTGTTGTTTATAAGTTCGCGGGCATATTTAACAGCGCCAGAGCAGCGCAAGGTTTCTTTGAAACGTTTATCGACAGAGTAAATTGTGTTATCGTGTTATTAACATAGGCTTAGCAGACTCTGTTAAGAATATGCGGAATATCAACCTTTTCACAAGAAATTTTTTGGCGACCCGTGGATACCGTCCTTAAACAATTAAGTGTAACTCAGTACCAGGACACAATACAAATACTACACACCACAGTGCAAATACTAAGGCACTAATTCTGAAAAACATCGAATTATTAATAATTTTATACAAATTTTTCCTACTCTGGGGTGACTTGAACTCGGGGCCCATAGACTTAAGAGAACACGATTTGCACGTCATCCCAACTGGCTTTGCTGCCGCGCTGATTCACTGATAAATAATATAAATACTGCAACTAAATTCTGCGCATCAAGAGTACTATTTTATTGGTAACTTTTACTGACGACTCAGTAAACCAGAAAATAACAAAAAAGAAAGTCGGTCAAGCCCGACTATAACATACTCTGCACCCTTACACTCGCATTTGCTCACGAGTCAAACGGCCAGTTAACACTCTCTCTCACTCTCACTAAGATTGACGTTCAACAGAATGCTGTGGTTATGGTTGGTGGTGGGGGGAAGTGTTAACTTGCCGTTTTTTGCTCATAACTTGAGAATCGTTCATCCGATCTTTATTATTCCTTCAGCAAATCGATAAATAGTTTATTACTAGATATCTCTAGAAGGTACGAACCATCTATCATCAAAACTGTGGAAGATACACGTTTTTTCCAAATTGCGGGGGCGGAGGGTGCGTATCAAAAATTTAAAATAATCCATGTCAAACCTCTATCTCTTACCATCTCTGAGATCTCTTCGTTCATACGGACGGACGGACAGACGTACAGACAGACAGACGGACAGACGGACATGGCTATATCGAGTAGGCTGTTGATGCTGATCAAGAATATATAAACTTTATAGGGTCGGAAATGATTCCTTCTCCCTGTTACATACTTTTGCACAAACTTAATATACTCTGTGTACCTTCGGTACAGAGTATAATAAATGATTGCTTATGTTGACATTTAAAAAACAGATGTGTTGATGCTAAAACGCACAGTCATTTCACTCAACACAGCAATTCAACAATTCTTCAACTCAACACAATAAGGTTGGTACTACACACTTGCATTTTGTTTACTACTTTGAGCCAGCACAAACAGAAACTTTAACTAAATCAAAAACAGGTTGCAAAAACCCATTATAAATCTCCACTTATTAAATTTAAATGTGGTTGTATTGAATTGACGAAGTGTTGAATTGTTGTGTTGGGTGAAATGGCTTTGTGATATATGTGAAGATGTGTTGAAATTGTGTTGTGTTGAATTTTTTCGTGTTTTATATGTTTTGTATTGAATTGGCGTGTGTTGAATTGTTGTGTTAGATGAAATGACTTTGTGTTATAAAGACGAGTGCTGAAATTGTTTTGTGATGACTTTATTTTGTGTTGAATTTGTTTGTGTTGATTTGACGAACTGTTGAATTGCTGTGTTGAGTAAAATGACTGTATGTTTTATAGACGTGTCAACGAAGAAGGCATCTCCGACCTCATAAAGTACATATTTATATTCTTGATCAGAACTGATGAGCTGTGTTAATATAGCCATGTCCGTCTGTCCCTCCGTCTGTTTCTACAGTCAGAAAAAAATGGCGTTCTAAAAGGTAGCACAAATTTCTTACTTTTATACCCATTCCGTTCTCAACTTTTACGTTCTTAAAACAAGACCACGTTTTCAAAAATATACCATACGTTCTAAATCGACGAACTAAATAAGAAAACTCGTTCTTAAATTGTGTCTTGAAATATGACCGACGCGTTCGTCATGATGATAATTGCTAAAAATAATATATTGATAGTTAAGCATCAATTATGTTATATTATTACCAAAAAAAAGTGGTTAAGGATATAATTTAAGTACCTAAACCAAAATATTACAAAAAAAAAACAAGAAAGAAAGTCGGTCAAGCCCGACTATAACATACTCTGCACCCTTAATGTCGCAGCTCGCATGTGGTCACGAGTCAAACGGCCAGTTAACACACAACGCACTCTCTCTCTCTCTCTTTCTCTTACTAAGATTGCTTCTGCTGAACGCAATGCCTAGGTTATGGGTGGTGTGGGGGAGGGGGGGGGGGGGGGAGAGTGCTAACTGACCGTTTTTTGCTCATAACTTGAGTATCGTTCATCCGATCTTTATCATTTCTTCAGCAAATCGATAAATAATTTTGAGTACTAGATATCTCTAGAAAGTACGAACCTTCTATCATCAAAACTGTAGGAGATATGACGTTTTTTCCAAATTGCGGCGGCGCGAGGGGGCGTGGCAAAAATTGAAAATAAACTTGATCTGCCTGCAAGTATAAGAAATATTATATATGTCCCATACATGTCAAACCTTTATTTCTTACCATCTCTGAGATCTCTTCGTTCATACGGACGGACGGACAGACGGACAGACAGACTACGCAGAATAGAGCTCAGTTCTTTTCATAATAAGTGTAAAGTAAGTAATTATGTTCTGAGAGTAGAACCTACGGGTTTTTAGAAACACGCGGTTTACTATTTACATTATCAATGCGGGTTGTCTCTCTTTACGGTCTGTCCATTTTAGTTACTGCGTCTGTCTTCGTCCATCTGTCTGCCTACATTCTATTAAAATACCTTTACACTAAAACATATATATACAAAAAAAAATAAGGAATGAGATCAAAAATAGTAATTCTGCAATTGTCAAAAAATGTTGCAGCATTTCTTTAGTGGAAGAGGTTATTAGCAATGATTTATTTAGTGTCTATGCTTTTAGGAAATGGCCTAACTCAAAACTAGGTGAGCGAAACTCGCAAATAATCAATCTAAATGTTCATACTCAGTACCCATTTAAAATGGGTCAATGAATGTAAACATTTGCGCCCCTCTAAGATAAACATTAGAAATATATACAAACAACAAATTTGTTTACACAGAAACAAAAATGTGTGAGTGTGGTTAACACTCAGAATGCTTTGATGTATGGTTAACCGGCTTCAAATTACAAAAGTTTTGAGAAAATAAGAATTGGAGCATGGCTGTATATAAATATAGTTAGTCGCTAGAACGTGTTACTCGAATTTATTTGAAAAGTCAAGTTTTTCCTCTAAAAACTCTACGAGTTGTCTGGGATCATCTGTAGAAAAATTGACAAGGAAGTCACCCCCAAAAACAAAGGCTCTTCCAGATTCAGCAGATTCAGTGACGAGGGGCTTGGCTTCATTACCAATTGTACATATATCAAAATCGGTGAGCGATTCGCATTCATTACAATGCGAAATACATTTTTGTATACCCTTGCTGAGGGTGTATTTAAATTGTGCATATGTTTATAGCGCAAAGAAGGAAGCATCCACATAAAGTATATATATTCTTGATCAGCATGCAAGCGTCTGTCTGTTTCTATGCTATCTCCTCCGTTAGTCTTAACCAAACTTTGCAGAAATTCTTTAGGTACAAATATGGTGCACATTTGCAAACGCCGCACAGTGACGCCCTTAGAACAAATGAGGTTTGCAACAATCAAAAATTTCAGGTGCTAGTGCTTCTAGATGCTTACTTATGGGTTATTAAAGTTGAAATTTGTTAACGGCATAAAAATATCATCTTTATGTTGACCAACTTGTAAAGAAATTTGAAAAACAAATATTTTTTTTATGGATAATAATTTTAAGACATAAGAACCATACAAAAGAAACATTAAAAATATAAAATGGTTAAAAATCTTAATTATACAGTTTTTTTTATTTTTAACTTTATGAAAATATTTCTTTATTCATTTAGTAACCTTAAATGTTAACAATTTACTGTTATAAGTGTATAAGTGTATTATAATTTTGCCCAGAAGATTGCAACGCATAGAAGGAATCATCTTCGACCACATAAAGTATATATATTCTTGATCAGCATGACGAGCTGAGTCGATTGAGCTTTGTCCGTCCGTCTGTCTGTTTCTACGCGAACTAGTCCCTCAGTTTTGAAGCTATCGAGCTGAAATTTTGCACAGTGTCTTCTTTTAGCTGCACGCTGCTAATATGTGACAACATTGGAATTCCTATGACCTTATTCGCCCCCTGAAGAAGCTTAAATATCATCTGGTATTTTTGTTTGAAATGTGAACAGCAAAACAAGTCCGCTGATGAGAGAATTTGGTTATCTCGATTCTCAATTGTAGAGTCTTCATACTTTCCAGCTATGCATATTATCTGTTTCAACACAACTTTGGGGAGTTTGATCCAAATCGGACGAATATATGGGAGAGCTGCTCAGTTTGGGAAATCACAAGGATAACATTGTTCAAAACGAGAATTAAGTTGTTCAAATTGTAAACTTCGGCAGAGCCGAAGTTAGCGTTCCTCTAATTTTAAGTTTTTAAATTTTATTTAACTTTATTATACTCTGTTCCGAAGGTACATAGAGTATATTAAGTTTGTGCAAAAGTATGTAACAGAGAGAAGGAATCGTTTCCGACCCTATAAAGTATATATATTCTTGATCAGCATTAACAGCCGAGTCGATATAGCCATGTCCGTCTGTCCGTCCTTCCGTCTGTCTGTCTGTCCGTATGAACGAAGAGATCTCAGAGATGGTAAGAGATAGAGGTTTGACATGTATGGGACATATATTTCTTATACTTGCAGGCAGATCAAGTTTATTTTCAATTTTTGATACGCACCCTCCCGCCCCAGCAATTTGGAAAAAACTTCATATCTCCTACAGTTTTGATGATAGATGGTTCGTACCTTCAAGAGATCTAGTAATCAACATTATTTATCGATTTGCTGAAGGAATGATAAGGATCGGATGAACGATACTCAAGTTATGAGCAAAAAACGGCCAGCTAACACCACCAAATTTTCCAAATTGCGGGGGCGGGAGGGGGCGTATCAAAAATTGAAAATAAACTTGATCTGCCTGCAAGTATAGGAAATATATGTCCCATACATGTCAAACCTCTATGTATCTATTACCATCTCTGAGATCTCTTCGTTCATACGGACGGACAGACAGGCAGACGGACAGACGGACATGGCTATATCGACTCGGCTGTTGATGCTGATCAAGAATATATAAACTTTATAGGGTCGGAAACGATTCCATCTCCCTGTTACATCCTTTTGCACAAACTTAATATACTCTATGTACCTTCGGTACAAAGTATAATAACCGTTCAACACAGGCAATCTTAGTGCGAGAGAGAAAGAGAGAGAGAGAGAGAAAAACTTAGAGAGCGCACCGCGTTGTGCGCGGGGTGTTAACTGGCCGTTTGACTCCTGAGCAAATGCGAGTGTAAGGGTACAGAGTATGTTATAGTCGGGCTTGACCGACTTTCTTTCTTGTTTTTATACCCTGTTCCCATTAAAAATGGGAAAAGGGGATCATGAAGTTGTGCACATGTATGTAACAGGCAGAAGGAAGCTTCTCCGACCCTATAAAGTATATATATTCTTGATCAGCATCAACAGCCGAGTCGATATAGCCATGTCCGTCTGTCTGTCTGTTTGTCTGTCTGTATGAACGCGTCGATCTCAGAGACTATAAGAGATAGAGACACAAATTTTGGCATGCACATAGGTGTATACCGTACCCAGATCAAGTTTGTTTCAGATTTTGAAAATATCCCCCCCTTCCCCCCTTAAACCGCAAAAAACTGTCACAGCCACAATTTTAAAGTTAGAACCTTGTGGCTTAACATATGCTATCCTAGGCCTTACATCTAACTACTCTCAAAAGGAAAATAAGATACGAGCAAAAACACAAAAGTTATTCAAGTATAAAAAGTATTGTATAAAGTATTAAACAATTGTCTCAATTGAACAGGGTATTTTGTAGTCGGGAAACTCGAGTACAGCGCTCTTACTTGTTAATTTTGCTAATCACATAAGTTAGCCCCCCGGAGCACCTACAATCCTATGAAACGATACCTTATTTCATTTAATATTTACTTTTTATCCCTCCTCAACCCAATATTTCAGCACCATCAAAAAACCCCTGAATACATGGTATTTTGTATATCACGTTACTTTTGTCTGTTTTGTCAATTTTAGACTTCGTCTTGTTGAATAGTTGTCCCATTGTGTTTGTTGGTGGAAACAAATCAACAAATGAGTTTTCGTCTTGACCTCGAGCCCGCAAGCAGCACTATGATAATGATAAACCATATAAAATATATTTATATTCTTGATCAGCATCAACTGCCGAATCGAAATAGCCCCGTCTGTTTGTCCGCCAGTCTGTATGAACACCTAGATCTCAGAGACAAGAAGGGCTAGAGCAACCAAATTTGAAATGTAGACTTATTGGTGGTGTCGGTTTTTTGCACTAGCCGTTGCTTTGGAATTCCCTACCGGTTGTAGTATTTCCAGCATGAGAAGGTAGTTGCTGAACTGCAGTAGATTTAAGAGAGTCAATTTAAGAGACTTTAATAGCGACCAGCCTCTTTTGTAATGTTGCTTGTGTCCTGTTTTTACAGTTGTATACAAACTAATGACCTCGAGCCCGCTACAACTTTCTGGTTTTATAAAAAAAAGTAGCTTGGTGTTCTTGTGAGATCTTGTAAGTTCAAACATCGAGCTAATGTCAATCTCAATCATTTTTAATGCAATCTTTTTTTAGGATTGAATATAGTTCGATTATCGAGCTCAATTTAATTTCGGGAATTCGCTCTCCCGAGCTGAACGCGGGATGAAGACAAGAATTCAGTGATAAAAAAATTCATACTCAAATCAATCCTTCTCATACTTGGGATGAGAAAATCCGGGCTTGACCGACTTATGACATCGTTTGGGATTGATTACAATTGTAGCCCGGATATCTCGGATTTTTTTTCTGTGAAAGTCTCTATGTTAAAGTTTAACAATTACAGCCATAACAACATCTTAAACTAAGGAGTTGAACGGTACTAATGATGGCAATATAATCTTTTAATTTGCAGTTCCTCCTACCATAAAGGCTGTTAACCAGTTAGTGGGCGCGCCTGTTGAACGGGAAGTTACTTTGGAATGCATTGTGGAGGTATATCCGAAGCCACTCAATGGCTGGTATCGCAACGAAGGTAAGCAATCTTGCTTATTCGAAAGTCGTTCATTTGATTTGCTTAATTGTTTTACAGGTAACATCAAACTGCACAATGGCAACAAGTACAACATTTCCGAGGCCATGATCAACCTCTACACATGGCACCTGAATCTGACAATTCGGCACCTGACTAAGGCCGATTTTGGTGCTTACAGTTGCTCCAGTGTGAATGCCCTTGGCAAGAGTGAGACGCGCATTCGGTTGCAAGGTGAGAGAATAAAAATTGTAACACTTTTCAAGTTCAATGGTAGGCAAAGGAGCATGCTGATGCAGTCGGAGGCGTACACATGCCTTTTAGTACGCACACCACATCGGTTTGTGTGTATGCTACCCATTCCTTAACCTAACCCAGACCCAGACACGACTAAGCCAAATAGTTCTTAAAATTCGAAGCCATCAATTCATTTGAGAATGAACGGAGCACAGAGCATGGTGTATGTGTCTACGTCGTGTGTGTAATTCGTTCACTTTCCGTGCAATAAATCAACTAGGATTTCCGTCGCTCCATTATTTTTATCGAACTCATTTAAAGACGACTGCAGCCTTTGCTTTATCTCCCATCTCCTCAGTTCGTCGTCAGCCGCCACCCCGTCCCCAGCCACAGTCCCAATTCCAGTGCCAGCTTGAACTAGAGCTGGAGAACAGAAACTAAGCATGAATTATAGCACAATCAGCGCAAAACTTTCTCCACTCGCCCCAGAGCTGCACCAGCATCGTGAACGCAATTTCAATTTCCACTCTCCGTTCAAGCTAGACGGCAGAAAGGGATAAGCTTAAAGGTTTTCAGTTAGATCTCATAAACGTCGTTCATTGATCCAAACGCACATCTGGAGATACACTCGTATGCGAAAACCATTTGTATGTGCATATTATATACAGATGTTTGGCTGTGAATTATAGACAAACGTATGTACGTCTGTTGCATTAAACATAAAAACCTCCGATTGGCTCATCACAGTGCTGTTATAGCATTAATAACAAGGCAAGAATGCATTAAGATACATATACGTGGGATGGGTGATACGAGGGTCATCTTATATATTTCTAGCCTTGTCTACGTTAAGTGTGACTAGGTCCGATTGGTCGATATCATTCAAAAAATTTACTATTTTTTGAGCACAATATTAGTCGAAACTCCTTGTACGCTTACTCTGCCTATTGTTTTTCCACCCAGAAAGTGCAACCTCTAAGACGAGGTTTTTGAAGACTTCCACAGCATCTTCAGGGGGAATTTGGGACCCAAGTGAGAAGTGCAAGTAAAATCAGAGAAGTGCAAGTAAATAAAAAATTCGATATTTATAAAATAAAGATTGCACTTTACGGTCCAATTTATCACAATTGAATGGAACCTACAGTTTAACGCCGATCCCGCACTGCTAAGTTTGAGAAGCTTTTTATGGCTTATTACGTCACTGCTGCGCCAATAGCAGGTAAAGGTTACGGTTGTGGAAAATTTTTTGGAAAAAAAAATTGTTAAAAGTTTTTAAGGAAAACTATTACTTTTGATGTCCCGAGTCAGGATCAAATCCCACTCTGAATTGATCGACCGATTTTTATACTCTGTACCTAAGGTACATAGAGTATATTAAGTTTGTGCAAAAGCATGTAACAGCCAGAAGGAATCATCTCCGACCCTATAAAGTATTCTTGATCAGCATCAACAGCCAAATCGATATAGCCATGTCCGTCTGTCTGTCTGGTCGTCTGTCCGTCCGTCCGTATGAACGAAGAGATCTCAGAGGCGGGCGGGGGTGGGCGTGGCAAAAATTTGAAGTAAACTTGATCTGCGTGCAGACAATAGGAGCCTTCATTTCAAATTTAGTTGCTCTAGCTCTTCTAGTCTCTGAGATCAAGGTTTTCATACAGACAGACGGACTGACGGGCGGACGGACAGACGGATATGGCTATATCGACTCGGCTGTTGATGCTGATCAAGAATATATATACTTTATATGGTCGAAAGAAAACTATTTTCTTTGAGTTGCTTTATGCAGATCAATTTTTGGAAATCATTTTTTTTGACACCCATTCAGTCGAATGGTGTTCTTTTCTGGCATCTATGCATAGATCAGGCTAAATATATTCATGATCAGCATGACGAGCTGACTTGATATAGCCATGTCCGCTTGTCCGTCCGTCTCTTTCTATGCAATCTCCTCCGTCAGTTTTAAAGCTATCCTAACCAAACTTTGCAGAAATTCCTTAGCTGCACATTTGTTGGAACCAGCCGGATCAGATGACTATAGCTTATAACTGCCATAGGAACGATAGGTCGAGTTGAACAAAGGCTATAGGAACTTTTATTTAAATGGTAAAAGAACAGCGAAATGTGCAAAATAATTTTCAGAGTATTTATTAAAGCGCTTGAAGATTAGATGACAATGCAGGAGCTGGTAAATAAAGAGTGTAGATCCAATGGTGAACGAAAATCGAGAAATTTTCAAAATTTTCATAGGACCTAAGATTATTATGTTGATTGTATAAATGCCAATTGAAGAC
Organism: Lordiphosa magnipectinata; assembly: GCA_037044535.1. Lineage (NCBI taxonomy): Eukaryota > Metazoa > Arthropoda > Insecta > Diptera > Drosophilidae > Lordiphosa > Lordiphosa magnipectinata. Next base: position 56,409 of record JBAMBO010002830.1, read on the forward strand.
TCATCTTTAAGAGGTGTAAACCAAAAACAGTGAAATTCGCATAATTTTAATTTGCATATTTAAGAGGTAGGCGCTGGTAAGTTAGAGGTGTAGATTGAACACTTAAACATAGTGAAATTTGCCAATTTTTCGTAAGACCTAACATTATTATGAAGATTTGATGGATGGCAATGTAGACGGAAAAATACGAGTTGAAGATCGAACTGTTAAAAGTTTTCATATGACCAAAGATTATTATGAAGACTTAATGGACGGCCGTTGTAGATGGATAAATAAAGAAAGTGTATATATAAAGATCGAACTGTCCGAAACTTCCATAATTGTCATTTGAGCTTAGATTTTGCCAGAAATTTGCAAAAAATTTATGTTTTGGAAATCATTTAGATTTGATAGATGGCAGTTGGAGACGGGTAAGTCCTTATTTACACGATGAAGCAAACTTCATGAAGTCCCTCATGAAGTTTTTTTTTGTAGGGAAGAGGTGTAGGTGTAGTCGATGCAGGCAAAGCTTCGCTGGCAATGAAGTTTTTCGATAGTTTCTGTTTGCCAGGGTTGAGTTTTTAGTCAATCGATAACACGAGTTGATGGAACAAGCGTGGCAGTTTCTGAATTGTCTCACAGCAGTTCAACAAATTTAAAATAACTTGCAGTTCATCCATAGCCTCGAAGTCCGTGATACCAAAGATTTATAAATATTATAGATGACGCATGTGAAAAAAAAATGTTTGTTCGTGGGAGCTGATATTAGATCCAAATTTTTGCTTCTAGCTACTTTAATGGTGATCCATATATTGCACTTTAGCTACTCTGTTTTTGAAATAAGCGGTGGCTCAGTGGGTAGGCACGCAGCGTTTCATTTTTGATTTGCGTGTGATTTGCGACTAGTTGTACTTTTTCTTTTCATTGATTAAAATTTTGGGTGGCAATAAGACGGGGTTTTGGAAAATTCCAACCGGAAATGGGAAAAATTTTATTTTTCATCCGATTGACATGAAATTTTGTTTGTAAGCGTAGTACTCGAAGTAATTCGACACGTGTTTTCCCGATATTGGAAAATCCGCCCAGGAGGAAAATAGCCGGAAAATTCAGCATGCAAAAAACATTTTTTTTATCCGATTGACTTGAAACTCGGTTTGTAAGGACAGAATACGAAATTATTTGAAATGTGATTTTCTAATGTCGGAAAATCCACCCCCAGGCGTGAAAATTCCCGGAAAATTCTGCATGCAAAAACTATTTTCATCCGATTGGCTTGAAACTCGGTTTGTAAGGATAGAATACGAAATAAAGTGAAATGCGGCGGTAACGATAGCGATAGTGATAGACCATAACGATAACGATAGCGATAGACCATACTGATAGCGACGCAGCGAAGCGCGACAGGGTATGTGCTTGTCTTTCTATAATTAGTAGCTGCTCTCAAACTTTTTTCGCAGTTGCTACATATAATATCATCACCTTTTGATTTCTTTGAGGGAGGTGGCATTTCGTTTTCATCAAAATCGTCATAGTTCATATTTATATCTTCGTCCATATTTATCGTCGGAATCGCGTCCTTTTTTAAATTTCTTTCACCTAAATAGGTACTTGAGAAATGGTCCTGGCATATAAAGAATTTTTTTATAGTTTTCCAAAGCTATTTAACATTTTTGGATTTGGCCAAAAATTAAATCGGCATCAGGAAGGCGGAAAAATTTTAAATGCGAAAATTCTCTCTTGGTTTTCTGGCATTTCTGCACGCAGCATCCGCTCTTTCTTCCCGTCATTTCGGCTCAACGGCTCAGCGTAAATTAAAAATGCGGTCTAATACCCCCGAGCATTTTCTCTACCTCTAAAGCAGGGGCCGGCAAAACACACATGCACATTTCGGCGTTGAGTGTGTGTGTTTAGCTACGCGAGAGCGCGCTCATTTAGCACATCTTTGTTGTTGCAAAAGAGAGCAGTATAAGCTCGTATACTGCCGGTGTGTCGACGTCGCTGCCGCAATTTTGTTCAATACACTGGAGGCTGAGACGTGCCGGACTCTGCTCTGAAGTTTAGAGTCTAGAGCCGATGTGCTCATATGTCGCCATGGCAACAACGAAATCGCTGGGCCACACAATGATGCCAATGCAACATCAGTTGTTGCAAAGACAATAACCGAAACGAAATTTATGCAAAGGCTCTTATTTCACACAAACAATAAACAAAAATGTGTTCTGCACCTGGACTCGAACACACGAAGTTCATGAGATGAGAGTCTGTCCTCAAACCCACCGAAGCCTCCGGCATTAGTTGTAACAAGTGAGAAAGTCGGTCAAGCCCGACTATAACATACTCTGTACCCTTAAACTCGCATTTGCTCAGGAGTCTAACGGCCAGTTAACACCCCGCGCACAACGCGGTGCGCTCGCTAATAGTTGGGGATTGAACCCACGCCTCCCGCACAGCAGGTCAACACACTAAACGCTGAGCCACACCCGATCACAATAGTTGGCAATTAAAGACGGGTAAATACGAGGTGTCGGTCAATCGGTTTTAAGAAATTTTAGTATTTGCAATATTTTTATAAGAGTTTAGATTGACAGGAAGACGGGTAAATCGACGAGTAAATAGAAAATGTAGATCAAACGGACTAAAAAAGTGTTAATGAGTTTGGATTATCATGAAGATTAATAGATGGAAATTGCCAAGTAAGCTTAACTTCTTCGATAGGTGTTTAGAATTCTAAAGGGCACATAGCAACGCACGCCGGCTACCTGCTAGTTGATTAATATTATATGCTTCCACATAGTTCTGGCAAGTTTGATCCAAATCGGATGACATTAGCATATAGCTGCCTTAGGAAAGATCGGTCGAAAAAGTAGTTCTAGTGAGAAAAACTTTTTTGTTTTCATTAGTAGCTTCTTTTTTCTTTCCAGCTATGAATACTATCAAAGACACTACATATATAAATACCCCATTTCATACAAACTTTTTTATTTTTATACCCTTGTAGAGGGTATATTAAAATTGTCGAGATGTTTGTAACGCATGGAAGGAAGCATCTCCGACCACATAAGGTATATATATTCTTGATCAGCATGACGAGCTGAGTTGATATAGCCATGTCCGTCTGTCCGTCCGTCTGTCCGTCTGTTTCTATTCTATCTCCTCCGTCAGTTTTAAAGCTATCGTAACCAAACTTTGCAAAGTCTTTTGGTACAAATACGCTGCACATTTGTCGGAACCGGCCAGATTGGATGACTATAGCATATAGCTGCCATAGGAAATGTTGTTTTAGTGATAAAAACTTTTTTGTCTTCAACGCAAACGTCCACAAACCTCTTATTTACAAGTTTTCTATGCTTTCACCTAATTCCACCAAGTTTGATAGGACAACTATATAGTATAACTGGCATAGAAATTGGGTGTAGAAAATGTATATAGGAGGCCTGTCACAAATGTGTACATTTGGAAGAATGTACATATTTGTGTCTAATAATTTATATAAATCATTCAAGCTTCAAGGGTATAAAAACTTCGGTCGAGCCGAAGTTAGCTTTCCTCCATTTTCTTTTTTTGGGATCCAATGTTTTTTCATTCACATGCGTCATATATAATATCAATAAATCATTGCTATTAATCAACACCCATTTATTAAAACGTATAGCTAATTTTCAATACATATATTCCTCGTAAAGGCAGCGAGAAGGAAAAATTGGGATCCAATGTCAGCTCCCAAGAAATTCGTTTTTTGTTTCACATGCGTCATCTATAATATCTATAAATCATTGATACTATCGATTTGCACACAACTTTGTGGATTTTGATCGAAATTTGATGAATATATCGTATAGCTGTCATATAACTAACTGGTAAGCAAATGGTGTGGCGGTTCCAGTTCCGACTAGTTCACACATCACTAACATCTATCGATACACGATATAAAACTAGCTCAATTATTGTACATCACACACATAAAGAAGATCAGATGCAACGCTTGCCGAACAGCATTCCAACCATTATTTCCGCATGCAAAGTCAAATACGCAGAGAGCTTGGCTGAGATCGCGGTTCGAAATTTTGATTAATAAGTTATTGTGAAACAATTCGAAGCCCTAAAACAAACAATATCGATACCCGCCTGAGTACAACCATTAAGCCAACCTTACTCAGTGATTGCAAACAATAATGCTGGACAGAGCCCAAGAACATACGCATTTTGTTTTGGTCGGTCAGCATGGAGATGTGCCCGTGCGAGTTCGGTGACACAATTAGTCCACAGCAGAAAAACTAAATCAACTGTCGTCACCATGTGCAGCTGGCGGCAGACCATCTAGCTTTCCTTTTGATAAAAAAGACTGCACAATTTTGATTTTAAAAATCAAACATTTTTAATTGATTCTGGCTGACCGAAACTCAACTGCAGACAATCTGAACTTGTTCGCAGCGAACAACACGATCATACATACGGGTGGTCCACCTAGTGTTTGCAATTTGAACTATTCATAATTTGACTTTAAAAACGTCAAATATCATTCGGAAAGCGACTAATATTTAGTCAAAACTTTAACATTTACGAAATGAATCGCTATTCGCTTGAAGAAAGTTGGGAAATATTAAAAACATATTTCCAAAGTGATGAGTCCTCGACTCAAACTGTGCGAAATTTAAAAAAAAACATTTAACAAAATATGTTCCGAAAACTCAATTTGTGGATCAATTCGTGAAGCCAGGTCGTGAAACTGGAATGTTGGTGGATAAACCAACCCGTGTACGTACTCGTCCGGTGCGCTCGACCGAAAACATTGCTGCGGTTGCTGAAAATGTGCGTGAACAACCATCGACGTCAACTCGCCATCGATCTCAACAATTGGACATTTCGCGCACTTCTGAAGCCATACAAAGTTCAATTGGTGCAGCAGCTAAAGCCAATTGACCATCCGAATCGTCTACAGTTCGCAAATTGGGCGGAAGATCGTTTGGCCGAAGATGATTATGAATTTCACCGAAAAATCATCTTTTCGGATGAAGCACATTTCCACCTCGGTGGTTATGTTAATAAACAAAATTGTCGTATCTAGGGCACAGAAAATCCGCATATCGTCGTCCAGAAGCCAATGCACCCACCACGTGTCGCTGTTTGGTGCGGATTTTACGAACGAACGATATTTGGTTTCAACAAGACGGCGCTACGTGCCACACAGCGCACGCCACAATCGATCTTCTGCGCCCTATCTTCGAAAATCGAATAATCAGCAAATATGGAGATGTGAATTGGCCGCCAAGAAGCTGTGATCTGACACCGTTAGACTATTATCTTTGGGGAGCGGTAAAGGACAAATGTTATGCAAACAATCCTGAAACAATTGATGAGTTGAAGAACGAGATTCGAGTTGCTATTGCTGACATACGTGCCGAAACAATTGAAAAAGTTCTCAAAAATTGGGTGGATCGAATGGGCTACTGCCAAGTCATCCGTGGTGGTCATTTGACCGAAATTGTTTTTCATAAATAAATGACATGAACAAACCTTTCCAATAAATGTTCAACCTTTGAAAAATATCGAGCCGTTTTATAGAAAAGTTTATAGCAAAATTAAATTCCAACTTTTAAATGGACCACCCAACATATGGTGCCAAGCAGCTGGAAGTTCTTCTAGGCCAACGTCGATTCTTTAACTGGAAGTTTATTGTAACATACGTCAAATCACCAATTATTGGCGCTGATTTATTGGCACGTTTTGGTTTGACTTTGGATCTCAAAACAAAGCGACTTATCGATCAGCTCACATAACTCAAAATCAACGGAACAACTTTTAACAAGAAAGAAAGTCGGTCAAGCCCGACTATAACATACTCTACACCCTTAATGTCGCAGCTCGAATTTGGTCACGAGTCAAACGGCCAGTTAACACACAACGCACAACGCAGTGCGCTCTCTAAGTCTCTCGCTCTCTCTCTCTCTCTCTCTCTCTCTCTCACTAAGATTGCTTAGGTTATGGGTGGGGGGGTTGTGTGTGTTAACTGACCGTTTTTTGCTCATAACTTGAGTATCGTTCATCCGATCTTTATCATTCCTTCTGCAAATCGATAAATAATTTTGAGTACTAGATATCTCTACGAACCATCTATCATCAAAACTGTAGGAGATATGACGTTTTTTCCAAATTGCGGGGGCGTGAGGGGGCGTGGCAAAAATAGAAAATAAACTTGACCTGCCTGCAAATATAAGAAATATATGTCCCATACATGTCAAACCTCTATCTCTTACCATCTCTGAGATCTCTTCGTTCATTCGGACGGACGGACAGACAGACTGCAGACGGACATGGCTTTATCGACTCGGCTGTTGATGCTGATCAAGAATATATATACTTTATAGGGTCGGAAATGATTCCTTCTCCCTGTTACATACTTTTGCACAAACTTAATATACTCTATGTACCTTCGGTACAGAGTATAAAAATGACCAACAGAGCATGCTGACCATCGATCCTTCATTTAAATTAGACCATATTATCAATAAATATGTAAATTTGACGAACATCAACACGTACAAGCTACCAGAAGCAACTGATATTTCTCATCACATTATGACCACTGGCCAGCCGGTAGCAGAACCTAAGCGGCGATACTCTGGAGAAAAAGTGGAAGTTATCATGACTTGTCGAAAAGAAGACTGGTGGTTGGCGGGCTTGTGGCGATTACAGAAAGATGAATGCTCGCACACAGCCAGATCTCTATCCAATCCCCTTCATCGATGACATCAGCGACAGGCGTCTCGGTAAAACAAATTTGTCAAACATTGATCTGAGCAAAGCGCACTACAACACTCCTGTGAATCCATCCGATATCCAAAAAACAGCAGTGAATACTCTCAATGGATTGTGGGCATCAAAAACGCCACTCAAACATTTCAAAGATATACGGATTCCATATTCCGCGATGAAGATCATGTTTTTTGTCACGTTAACGACATTCTAGTGTTCTCAATTTCTCTGAAATTTCTTCTATGTCGGAACTGACCGGATCGGATGACTATTTCTTATAGCTGCCATTGGAACCATCGCACCGTGGTCGGTTTCATGGGCCAAAAATAAAAATAAAAAAATCTGAAATTTGCAACTCTGTGTATGAAAAATGATTCATAAAAGAACAACAAAACAAACGGTGAATTCCCGTTATCCCTTTGGAACGCGCTAAGAATAGCAGGAGAAGAGGGACAAAAAAACTTGCAAGCTGTGCAGTGAACGAAGCTTACAAGTTAGATCTGCCAAAAAAAGTTAATACTTAATGTTTAATTGCGTTAAGTCGCCAAAATGAATAATGAATATTGAAAAGAAAGGTAAAGAGTATATATCTAGGGATTTTTATGTATAATTATGTTGACCTATTGTTTTAAAACTAATGTTTTATCAGTGACCTGTGCAAAAGGTGTATTTTACTATGTATTGTGACTTCAGTTAAAGATAAAGTTGTGATCCCCGTCTCGCCCTCAAATGAATCTTGTTTGTTGTTATTAATTAATGTTTTCTTAGTTTGTGTTTTTTATTTCAGCTGCTACATTTTGCTACTTTCAGTGTTATTCGTGTTATTCTATTGCGTTGTCTACGTACGCGTACAGTACTTTGTTATTGTTATTTGTGTTATTCTATTGCGTTGTCTACGTACGGGTACGGCACTTTCTTATGTACAATGTATATTGTTTTTGTTTTGATCGTCCTATTTGATTGTGCTTTGGTTTCAATATTTTTATTTTCTTAATTTAACCAAGCATTCGTTTTATGTTTACAAATATACAGGTACATCTTATCAATGTCAGCTCCCACGCATATATATTTTTGATATGTGGTGTTTGCAAAAAGGTTCATTTGCTGATAAAGCCAAACAAGTATATGGCGACCTGAAACATAGATTTGAATCTGATGGTTATGATTACATTGACAATAGTGTAAAGACAAGACTGGATTACATATTTCAAAAATTTGGAGAAATGTGGATTAAAAGCCACAGAATAAAATCCGAAGTTGTCGAGAAAAATGCGGATTGGTTTGCGCAAGATGAATTAATATTATTAAATCAGCAATCATCACCGTTACACCAAAATCGAGGTCGTCCCAGATTAAGTCTTGTAGAGTGCTCAGAAAGAACTAAGCGACGACGGATAGCAGATATGTATAGCAAAAATTGATGTATCCGCTGCTGATGATTTGCGAATGGCTTGTAAACAACCGAGTCCATCGATCTTTCCAGCAAAGGCGTGTGAAGCAATATTACTTATAACCGATGCAAATTTATCAAAGCATTAGTATTTACTTATTAGAAGCTTTATTTATAATAAACTGGATATTAACTTCTTACCCTGTTATGACAGTATTTTGAAGGAAAAACAGAAAAGTTATCCTGAGGAAATAACAGTTTCAGAATCTTTCGCTGAAGTTGAACTACAAAAATTATTGGACCATACTGCGTCCCGGATTTTAGAGTTGCAAAGCGAGGTGATTAATGAACTGGGTGATTGCTCAAATAACCTTAAATTAATTGGAAAATGGGGCTTTGATGGCAGCTCAGGGCAGAGCGAATAAACAAACATTTGAAAATAATAATGCAGAAGACAGTAATTTGTTTATCACATCATATGTCCCTCTTCAATTAATTACCAAATCAAATAATGATGAGGAGCACAAAATAATTTGGAAAAACCCTCGACCTTCGTCCACTCGCTATTGCCGCCCTATACGAATTCAATTTCAAAAGGAATCAGTTCTCTTAACAAAAAATGAAGAACACTATATTAAAAACAAAATTCATGAATTGGCTGCCACTAAATTCCAAACAGTTACCAACCGCAAATTTACTGTCGATCACATTCTTATGCTAACTATGGTAGATGGAAAAGTGTGCAATGCCTTAACTGAAACCTCGTCTGCAAAATGCTACATATGCCAAGCTAAGCCGACAGAGATGAATGATATCGACAACTGCTTACAAAAAAAAATTCAAACAGATCACTACGAATTTGGATTGTCTCCATTACATGCCTACATTAGATTTTTCGAATATTTCCTTCACGTTTCATATAGACTAGAAATAAAACAGTGGCAAATAAGGGGCTCAGAAAATAAACAACAATTTCTACGAAGGAAACAAACTATTCAGTGCGAATTTCGTAACAAATTGGGTTTAATTGTCGACAAACCAAGAACAGGTGGTAGTGGATCATCAAATGATGGGAACACTGCAAGAAGATTTTTCAATGAAGCTCAAGTGTCTGCTGAAATAACTGGCATAGAACAACACCTTATTGAAAATTGCGCAACTTTACTACAAGCCTTATCATCAGGTTATAAAATTAATGTAGAACGATTTATGGAATTTGCTCTAGATACTGCTCGAGAGCTAACAAAAAAGTATTCCTGGTACTATATTCCTCCCTCAGTTCACAAAATTTTAATTCACGCTCCTGATATTATTCAACATGCATTAGTCTCAATTGGAGAGCTCTCTGAAGAAGCTGCTGAGGCAAGAAATAAGGACGTAAAGAAGTATCGACTAAAACATACAAGGAAAATTTCACGGGTAGCTACAAATCAGGACTTAATAAATAGATTGCTTTTGAGCTCTGATCCTCTGATTACCGGTCAACGAAAATTACCATGTAAAAAAAACTCATTTTTATCAAAATCAGTGTTTGATTTACTTGAATAGTCAGTAAACATTACATATACAATTTTTTGTATTAATTAATCATTATTCACTATGTTTTTTCTATTAAGTTTTCATTTTTTAATAAATTTGTTAAAAGTTAAAGGAAAAATTTTAGATCTTTTTTAAGTTATTTTTTGATAGCCACGAAGCGTCGTGGCTAGTAGGAGAGGGGTTGGAAGTGGGTTTTTTTATGACAATATGATTGTTTAATACTTATTATAATTTAAAAAAGCTAAGATAAAAATTTCAATTTGATTTAGCCAGTGGAAGTATTTTTGGCCGCTAATTTCATACAGGACCGACCACTGTGCATCGGTCGAAAAATGGGTCTTGTGAGAAAAACCTTTTCGTTTTCAATTTTACCGTTCTTAAACTAGGTTATTGTTAATTTGATATGTTTTCAAAAAGATTCGCGAAATTTGGTCGAAATCAGATGTTTATCTGTCGGAAAATAGGTTTTAATTAGCAAAATATTTGATTTTTATTTAAGCATTCTTAAACTCTGACATTTCAAAAATAGTATTTGCAAGGGTATAAAAACTTTGGCACTGACGAAGTTAGCTTGGCCTTCTGATTCAGATCATGGACTGCCAGATTTGGTGCCCAAAAACGATATCAACCGATCAAGGAACCCAATATAAATTATCTTTGTTTGAAGTACTCTCAAACATGGTTGGAGCACAGCGAATACGTACTTCTCCGTATAATCCTACATCTAATGGGATGATCGAAAGCTAGAATCGATCACTAAAAGCAGCATTAATGTGCAATCAACAGACTCCTGGGTTAAAAATTTTGCCAACTGTACCTTTGGGATTTCGAATTTGTTTCAAAGAGGATATCAATTCATCTGCTGCCGAAATGCTATACGGCACCTGGAGAATTCTTCACATACACAGATGAACCAGATGATCCAACTCAATTCATAACCAAATTTCGTGATTACATACGCTAAGTGCTACATTCACCCGTTATGCATTACACTAACAAAACACCTTTTGTATACAAAAACCTATATTCATGCGCCCATGTGTTCCTGCGCAGCGACCATGTCAAACGACCTCTGGACCACATGAAATCAAGGAACGGATTAATGATCGGCTTTTTGCAATCAACATTTATGAAACCACACACAACATCTCAGTAGAGAGACTCAAGCCAGTATTCAGCGTCACAGACCCTGACATTCCAGTCAAGCCTCTTCGAACATACCAAAAAGAACGGAGTGTCAAATTTCACATCACTAAGATCTATCAATACACGATATAAAACTAGCTCAATTATTGTACATCCCTAACTCACTCATACGCACACATAAAGAAGATCAAAATATGATGAAATTAGTAATATATATATATACTAATATCATCATGGATCAGAGGAAATTAAATAGTTGATGCGGCATAGCCACAATGGCTCGATATTATGTCGTTTTAAGACGACATTATTCCGACAAAACAAAAAGACATTATTTCGCTCGAAATGATGTCGTTTTAAGACGACATTGTTCCGACAAAAAAAAGACACAATTTCGATCGAAATTATGTCGTTTTGGAATGGTTCCGACAAAAAAAAACGACATTATTTCGCTCGAAATTGTGTCGATTTTTTCTGTCGAAATTATGGCGTCCCCCCGTTGAATGTATGAGTCAGAGTGTGAGTTAAAGATGTTCAATTGGGAAAAATCACTTAAAGTCTTTGTTTACATAAATTAAACAAGCTGCAAGGGTATATAAACTTCGGTCGAGCCGAAGTTAGCTTTCCTCTATTTTTTTTAATGAAAAGGAATCAAACCCAATCTTTCGAAACCAAATAGATAAATATTGTTTGGCAAATCCTAGGTTATACCAGGAAGTGGGACTCAGAATGAAGAGTTTTCGGTTAATTGTCAGTAATTTTAACAAAATTATGTCAGTTTCCTTCCATATTTATTGCCAGCGCTCAGGCACAACTTTGTAATCAATTTTCGTGCTGTTGGCATAGCTGGATTATTTCCAGTTAGTAAACAAGTTCCGAATAGCAGATGAGAAAGGTCGCTGGCGAACTGTGCAACCTTTTCTCTGGTTGCTATTTGAGATTTGCTATTTGCAATTGCTTTTGATGTTGGGCCACTGCCACAACCACCGCCTGCCCCATCCCCAACCCCAATCCCAGCGACTCCACAGTGTGTCTGCCTTGTCGCTCTGCGACCGGCCAGCTTTGTTTTCCTTTCTACCCATGCGAAGAAGCATTCGGCATTTCATAATTGGTGCAATTTCTTGCAGAATTACGATTACCGCCCAAGTCGACAACGACGCCAACACCTCACGTGCACACAACGGCCAAACCGCGTCGGAAGCAGCAACCCGGCCACAACAAGGGACTGAACGAAGTGGTGCGTGCCAAGGAAACCCATTTCTCAAATCAAATGCAGCAGGAGAGCGACGAATTCGGCGGCGGGATTGGTGTGCCCCAGAGCGCCGGCGGCGGTGGTGCTGGTAGTATTGTGGCAAGTGGAAACGTCAACGGCATGATAAACGGAGCGGAAGGTAAGTTACGATTTAGAAAATTCCACAAGTACATACTGCAGCAGCAGGAGCAACCGAGAATGAAGTCAGGCATAAGCGGCAGTTACAAACACACACATCCAACTACCCCTACCCCCACCCCCAAACCCCACCCACACCCACCGGACCAGCACACACTAGACGCACACACATACACTCGGGTGCCCACACGGAACTGCTCTGCTGTGGGACTATGCCTCAAGGCAAATGTAATGTAGCTGCGGCATCGCTACCGTCCCTGCAAGGAGCTCTTCGTGGTTTGTCTTTACTCATTCGATCTCTCCTTCGCTCGAGCGTTGCGACTTTGAGTGCAGCGGACAGCAAACCGCAACATACTCATTCTCATATGCAACAGCAGTGCCGACGAGGGTTTCTCAAAGTACGTGACCCCATTCAAAGGCTGCGAGCTTGGTCTTCGACCCGCCCATCCGTAGCGGCCATCCGCTAAAGCTTACCACTTGTGCAGCTGTCGAGCGCACTGATTTATCAGTGAAGCAGCATTTTCGGAACACGCTGTACTCACCAAATCCCTTTAGAAGTTAATTTTCCAGCAGTCAGTTTCAATTTTAAATGTGCGTCGTTGTCGGACCCGCATCCGCGCCCAAATAGAGGTCAACAGCAATAACTATAGCCGGTGGCTGGTTGGATGGATTGTCGCGCGATGCCGAATCTGCCATAAAATGAGTTTGTGCGGTGCGATCCACTAAACTCTGTAGTTTTACTGAAGAATTAATCCGGCCCTACTCCAGTTTTTGCGTTCTTAACCCATTAAGATTTGATGTAAGAATATTCAGAATGTGCTAAGATGCAAACTTTTTTGCGTAGCTGCCATCTCATTTTAGTGTTGGTAAAAGCTGCAGCCGGACCGGAGTCGAACCGTTTCGAAGTTGAAGTCTTCGAAAGTTTTTCGGTGGCAAAATTCAGATAGGTATGCGTGATATGCGTGCCACCTTCCATATAATGTTGTTAGATTTGGATTTCGGAATTCGGAACGGGTCTGACTTAAGCTGCATTTGTAGCAGCAGTTGGATTTCCATTAATTACACTTGACTTCCCCGCTCGTCCCGTCCCGAGATATCAAATCGTTCACCGGTAATGGTGTTTTAGGGAACCCCACTCGGAGGAGACTAACTTCATCGATTGACATTAACAATAATTCAAAATTAAACATAACAGTACATTATTAATTGAGGTTACAGAGCATTCATTAATTAACATTAAACATTATCAAATTCCCTACAAAAAAAGTTGACACTAATATTTAGAAATCCCCTAATAAAGTTCTGCCTATATTTTTTGGCCTCCCTCAGATATGAGATTAGGTCAAGCATTTCCCTTCTTTCTAGAGTCGATTTGCCGAAGTGCAGTTCACGGTGCTCACCTACACTGAGGGAAAAATCCTCTGAACTTTCAATATTTACACTTTTAACTTTAACATTTTCACTATTGATTTTCAGCGTTAAATATGGAATTCGTAAATATTAAGTCTGTACACTTAAATTTAAATATGAAAATATTACAAATTTTCTTTTGTTTTTGTATTAAAAGTTTTTGGCCAATTAGTTTTTGTTCTGAATCAAGAGCAGGAGTTCCCCCACATTGGAGCCACCACTAAAGTTGGGCTCGGAAAAACGCCTAATTATATTAAATTGTATTTAAAAAATTTTTACTTACTCTGCGGGGATTCGAACTTGGGGCCCTTGGTCTGAACACAATTGGAACGTCCTCTCTACCGGTTGCGCCATTGCGTGCGCTGGCGGCTAAGCTTCTACTTGTTACTACTTGTATTGAATTGAATCTACCATCTGCCTCAACACATGAGACCACTTGTAATTCTCAAGTTCGAATTCCCAGGATGATTCATATAAATGGCGAAAAGAAAATTTGGTGATTTAATATGTTTCTAGTTAAATCAAAGTGTTTATTAATTGATTTTAATAAAAAAATTTCATGGTAAAATCAAATATGCTTGTTATAGATTTTACTATGGGATTTTTCCCTGAGTGTAGTATTGGACATCGCACTATGAAATGTGCTACATATTCTCTTTCATCCAAGTAGCAAAGGGTGCATCGGCTTTCCGTCGTGCTATGTGGCATATAATTGAGTCTGAGCTCTTCAGTTCTTGCACGAAAAATAAGCGATATTGCATATGAATCCACATCATCACTAAAATAATTTCTTTCACATAGTTCGTACTCTAGACGCTTGTATGTGCATCGTGTGCCACTCTGGCTTGCCTGCCGCTCCAACTCATTTTTTTCTCCATCGTCTATCTTCTGTAGCAGTTCCATTTGCCAAGTCTTCCAAGTTCTGCTGTCACTTACTCTATGCTGTCACAGCATAAGTATATATGCTGTGGTCTCCTGCCATAATTTTCCATTCATGGAAAAACTGTGATCGGTCTATCAGAAGATTTTCGACTATGAGTTTTGAAAACCGTGACGAGTCCATCAGCATAGCTTTGCGTATATACTTAAAGTGCAGCTGTAGGGTGTATTGGAACAGTGTAGGTAAGCCCGTTTCAATGTATATGGCGTAGTTCGGAGTGTTTAGAGGCAGGTAAAAGATCTTTTTAATGTAGAAGCAATCGCTCTACATCCTCGAATCGGCTAAATCCCCAGACTGGGGTCGCTTAAAAACCCTGGATGTGGCTAGAAACAGTTTATATTTGGTGCTGTTGTTGACTTTCTTCTTTCCAAGGAGATGTTTCCAGGTGCTATTAATAGCGACTTTGGAGTCTGTCTATTTATGTGCCTTATTTGTACTATTTACTGTTTCTAGCAACACCCCGTTTAGTGTCCATTCATCCGCTCTGGCTCTTCGTCCTCTTCCATCCTTTACTACCATAATTTTCGACTTTTCGATATTTATTCGAAGACTCCGCGCCTGACAGTACCTACTGAGAGCATCAATCATTTGTTGCATCGCCTGTGGGTTTTCCGTCTATAGCACCATGTCGTCGGCATACATGAGAGCCTTGATGCGTTGAGATCCAAACTCTACACCTCCGGGAAGATTCGCATCGATATCATCCACATACAGTGCAAAAAGTAATGGACTTAACAAGCATCCCTGCTTTACACCTGAGTTCGTTTCGAACCATTCGGATAGTTGGTTTCCATCCCATACAGTGCACAGTGCTTGCTGCCATAGGCCAAAAATCAAAAAATGAATGTCAAAATTTTCAAACCATAGCTGCTTTAATTAACAGCTAATTGAGCAAACTTCAGAATGCCATACATGTTTAGCTTTGATTCTAACGATGCTTTCTAAAAATACCATCGAAAGTGTGACCACTTGTTCATTTGCTTTGTACAGCGCCACACGCTCGCTACAGCATGTTAATTTTGTCAAATTAATATTTTGTATAAAAGTTATAATAAATGAAGTTAAATAAAATGAATATTGTACATTGTATTGAATTTATTTCTACAATTAAACTCAACAATAATTCGTGTTTAATTTTGTGTAAATCGACGTTTTAGATAAGTAAGTTTTTGTGTTTGTTTTTGGTTCGTGTGTCAAATGTTTAGTTAATGTTTTAAGTGTTCTGCCCTCCTTTGCCCTCACTATTCTTTTTTACATCTTGTTTCTAAATTCTTTAAGATTCAAACATTATTTAATTTAGCTGAGGCCACCTGCAGCTGCTCGTGTAGTATTCCATAAAGTAATGATCTTTTTTTCATTTGTCTGTCCGTAAGAACCTAAGATCTCAGAGATAGTAAGAGATGGAGGTTCGACATGTATGGGACATAAGCTTCTTAAACATGCAGGCAAGTCAAGTTTATTTTCAATTTTTTCCACGCCCCCTCCCGCCCCCGCAATTTTGAAAAAACGTCATATCTCCCTCAGTTTAGAAGATAGATAGTTCGTTCCTTTTTGAGATATTTAGTTATCAAGATTTTTGATCGATTTGATAAGGTCGATAATGATAAGGATTGGATAATCGATAATCATAACGACTATCACAGCATAAATTTTATCCCGATATTTCCACAAGAAGTATGCAGAATAGGGCGGGTCAATTTTTTTATGCGATAAGAGTATAGCAGATTCGGAATCTGCGATGAATTCTAAGAAAATTTCACTAAGAAACCCCATGTCTAAAATGAATTCCTAGCCCCCGCTGCGAAGCATGAAAATTTAAGGTTGCAGTATATTTTGGTATATTGAGGTTTGTACAGTTTTTATACTCTGTACCGAAGGTACATAGAGTATATTAAGTTTGTGCAAAAGTATGTAACAGGGAGAAGGAATCATTTCCGACCCTATAAAGTATATATATTCTTGATCAGCATCAACAGCCGATTCGATATAGCCATGTCCGTCTGTCCGTCTGTCCGTCTGTCCGTCCGTCCGTCTGTCCGTCCGTCCGTCCGTCCGTCCGTCCGTATGAACGAAGAGATCTCAGAGATGGTAAGAGATAGAGGTTTGACATGTATGGGACATATATTTCTTATACTTGCAGGCAGATCAAGTTTATTTTCAATTTTTGCCACGCCCCCTCCCGCCCCCGCAATTTGGAAAAAACTTCATATCTCCTACAGTTTTGGAGATAGATCGTTCGTTCCTTCTAGAGATACCTTGTAAACAAAATTATTTATCGATTTGCTGAAGGAATGATAAAGATCGGATGAACGATACTCAAGTTATGAGCAAAAAACGGCCAGTAAACTCCCTACACCCCCCCCACCGACCACCACTGCATTCTATTGAACGGCAATCTTAGTGAGAGAGAGAGAGCGAGAGAGAGAGAGAGAGAGTGAAACTTAGAGAGTATAACTCGTGAGCAAATGCAAGCTGCGACGTTAAGGGTACAGAGTATGTTATAGTCGGGCTTGACCGACTTTTTTTCTTGTTTTTTTTAAAATAATGCATTTTGTAAAGATATTATATTTTATTCTTTCATCGCAGATTCCGAATCTGATATACGCTTGCCACGTTTTTTTCGCTCCATACAAATTGACCCGCCCTAATGCAGAAGTATGCAAGAAGTGCTTCGGATTTATTCAGGCTATAAAGGCTTTTTATTATGGCAATGAATTTGGTCGATATCCCGGCATTACTTAGCTTTAGAAGCTTTGAAGTCCACAAAAAAGTTAACATTTCCCTTTTTTCGCTCTGGAACTGTTTGGCAATCGACGTTAATGCAAAAATAATGTCTACAGTCGAACAGCCCTCTCTGAATCCAGCTTGGTAATCCCCTGTAATATCGTGCGTCTTAACCCAGTTTGCTAACAGAATAGAAGTAAACACCTCGCATCGCATTTGGAAACGATTTTCCTCTATAATTCGCTGGTTCCATATCGTTACCTTTTTTATAAATCGGGAAGATTAAATTATTTCTAAAACTGTCAGGGGCAACTCGTGTTTCTATGATCTGATTAAATGCGGATCTATGAAAACATTTCCATTTTGCATTATATAATATAATATGACTCCGGACTTAAAACCTTAGGGTAATCACCTTACATTTTCGTGTATGAGTTGCGAATGCTCAATTGCTAAATTTGCAAAAAATAATTGCTAGAAATGGCAAAAATTAAAAAATAAGTTAATAAGATCCATAACTTCAAAATATATTGCTTTTAGATTAAAAATAAAGAATCTCCAGATAGTTTGGGAGTCGGAGCCGAACCCGAATCTTCGTACAAGCAAGCATAAAATAGATTAGTTTTAAACAAAAAGTGGCTAGTCTCGGTTTTGAGTTGATCTGAAGGGATGGTTGTGATTTCGTCATAATCAGCAAATGCATCTTCTGTAAATTTTTGGCTCGCTAAAATTCAACCTAAAAATTTGGCCGATAAGTATGTTCGAAATAATTTTATATATAATAAAGAAAAAAAAAAATGTAGTCCATCCTTATGCTTAAACACAGGACTGCACACTGGTTATGATACAAACCGGTTTGAGTCCGGAATTCCGACTTTTTTACACTGTGAACCGAACCTCAAGCGAAACCGAAGTAGACAAAAATGCTGAACCTAAGCCTGTTGGTAACGAATCTAATTTTTCGTTTCCGTACATCAAAACTGAAGACATCCTGCATAATTTTTGTTATTTGTTTAATATTGTGCGCCAAGGACTCCAAATCATCACGACAGAATAATGATAATGATAAAGAATAATAATAAAGTGTAAATCAAAACAATAAAAACTCCACCCACAATACGCTTTGTTATTTAGTTCCTGGATTCCACGTTCAGAAGATGACGAAAGTTATCTCTGCGACCTTGACGCCAACCAAAGTGCTTCAAATAATAATAGAGAACCAACTAAACCAAACATGCTACCATTTAAAGCTATTCCGCGAACTGTCTTATCAGGACCATCGAATAAAATCTCAGTTGATGAGGCCTTAAAACTAATTTTGTCTGATCAAACGTACAGAAATTCGGAATATTATTATGAATATTAGTCACATTAATTGCATTTGTATTTAATTTAAGCTTGAACCAAACCAGAGGTCGAACCTAAATTTTCCAAACATTAACCATTGGCCAATGTCAGTTCGAGCCCACGAATCGGAGTTAAAACAACTATTGGGCTTGCAGTTCTGCTTAAAATAGCATTTAACATCGACAGCTGAAATTTAATTCGCAATTTCTATAAGCTCTGATATTTTAATAAAGATCGGATGATGAATAGCCGAGTATAAAAAATGTTGCATATTTTTCGGCTGTCCCACCTCAGGCATACAGGAAGGCTATTAAACATTTCTATTACTTACGCTCTCGTTTTTGTAAAATTTAGTCTCCAATCTCTGGTTACACTACATCACAACCAAATTCAATTTATCATTTCGTTTCGATTTTAGTGAAATCAAATCCGAAAAACGTTTGGGTTGTAAAAGTATTACCCACACATTTCTGCCAAAGTAGTTGCTCAAGTACTTTTCTGTTCAGAAGTTTTCATGGTATTATAATGAGGGTCTAAGAAAATGACACATAAAAATTTATTATTTTCAAAGACCTCAACCTTGCAATTCAGTCAAACTACGTTAAAAACGAACAAAACAAAGTGCTCGTTTTACAGTTTTGTTTTTCCCCTCAGAACCGAAACTGTTCCAGTACAATGCCTACCTACACTCAGAGAACGAGAGCGTAAGTTAAAGTCGGCTCTAACCGACTTCGATATACCCGTTACTCATGGAAAGAAATGTTTAATAGCCACCCTGTGTGCCTGAGGTGAGTCAGCCGAAAAGTATGCAACATTCTTTTTACTCGGCTATTTATCATCCGATCTTGATGAAAATTTCAGGGCTTATAGATGTTTTAAATTTCAGATCGATATCTTAAAAATTGTGGGAGTTATTCAACTTTTTATACCCGTTACTCGTAGAGTAAAAGGGTATACTAAAGTCGTGCAAATGTATGTAACAGGCAGAAGGAATCATTTCCGACCATATAAAGGATATATATTCTTGATCAGCATCAACAGCCGAGTCGATATAGCCATGTCCGTCTGTCCGTCTGACCGTCTGTCCGTCTGTCTGTCCGTCCGTCTGTCTGTATGAACACCTAGATCTCAGAGACTAGAAGAGCTAGAGCAACCAATTTTGAAATGTAGACTCCTATTGTCTGCACGCAGATCAAGTTTATTTCAAATTTTTGCCACGCCCACCCCCGCCCCCACAATAAAAAATGTTGAATATCTCCCACAATTTTTGAGATATCGATCTCAAATTTAAAATGTACATTTATATTCGCAAAATCTATAAGCCCTGAAATTTTCATCAAGATCGGATGATAAATAGCCGAGTTAAAAAAATGTTGCATACTTTTCGGCTGGCCCACCTCAGACATACAGGAAGGCTATTAAACATTTGTTTCCATGAGTAACGGGTATATCGAAGTCGGTTAGAGCCGACTTTAACTTACGCTCTCGTTTTATTGTGGGTACGGGGGTGGGCGTGGCAAAAATTTGAAATAAACTTGATCTGCGTGCAGATAATAGGAGTCTACATTTCCTATTTGGTTGCTCTAGCTCTTCTAGTCTCTGAGATCTAGGTGTTCATACAGACAGACGGACAGACGGACGGACGGACAGACGGACATGGCTATATCGACTCGGCTGTTAATGCTGATCAAGAATATATATACTTTATATGGTCGATAATGATTCCTTCTGCCTGTTACATACATTTGCACGACTTTAGTATACCCTTTTACCCTACGAGTAACGGGTATAAAAAACCAAGAAAATCGTGCTTGATATCTAGCAGATTGGATGTCAAAAGTACGGTAAGACGAAATATTCTTGGATCCAAGCCGAAATACTGAAAATAATTTTTGAGATTGAAATTCTTGGATTTAAATTAAGTCGGCTTCATATCAAGCACAGATCTTCTTTGTTGTAAGGATAAAAAAGTATAAATTTCAAGCATAGATCTTCTTGGAATTAAGTAGAATATCCTGATGCGGTGGAGAGAAGAGACACTACCCCCGACCCACACCACACCACACCACCCACTTTTTTTCAAGCTGCAATTAATTTTAAGATAACATCAAAAAACATTTATTTTTGCTTGGCGACGGCACCTTAACCGGCAATATGTGCCGTCGAAACTATGCTTAAGAATGTACGTAGTTGGGATTTTGATGCTCAGGGCGCACCATGGGCCGTTGTCGAGTGGAGCTTAGAAAACGTGGAGGCCGTGGATCAAGTCCCCGTAAGAGTATAGTTTATCTTATTTTTTGTTTAATGTTTTCATACCCTTGTAGAGGGTAAATTAAAATTGTCGAGATGTTTGTAGCGCATAGAAGGAAGCATCTCCGACCACATAAAGTATATATATTCTCGATCAGCATGACGAGATGAGTTGATATAGCCATGTCCGTCCGTCTGTACGTCTGTTTCTATGCTATCTCCTCCGTCAGTTTTAAAGCTATCTTAACCAAACTTTGCATGAAGTCTTTTGGTACAAATACACTGCACATTTGTCGGAACCAGCCAGATCGGATGACTATAGCATATAGCTGCCATAGGAACCATCGGTCAAAAAAGTTTTAGTGAGAAAAACCCGTTATCTTCAACGAAAACGTCCCCAAACCTCGTATTTATAAGTTGTCTATGCTTTCACATAATTCCACCAAGTTTGATAGGACAACTATATGGTATAGCTGCCATAGAAATTGGGTGTAAAAAAAGTATTTAGGAGGCCTTGTCAAAAATATATACATTTGGCCGAATGTACATACTTATGTCAGTGGAATCAGGCAACTTATTTATATAAATTATACAAGCTACAAGGGTATAAAAACTTCGGTCGAGCCGAAGTTAGTTTTCCTCTATTGTTCGACACTTGAAAAGTATATTTAGGGTATTCACCAGCTCTCGTAAAAGCGTAAATAAAAAAGCGTAAACTCCAAAAGCTTACGACACAACAAAATAGGAAAAAAACTAGCAACTTTTTGTTGCCCTGGGGTATGTTTATAAAATCGCTCGTAAAAGTGGAAAAACTTGACGTGTTCAAAGCATCGGCTAAAAGTACTAAGTATCGTACTTATCTGATATAGAAATTAAGATACCTGTCTTATGTGTAGCCGTTGGCTGAGTGGATATGATTGTCGCCTCGTATTTCTGGATATTCCGGTTCGAATCCCGGTAATCCCGGTGAGGGTCAATAATCTTTCTCTTTTTTTTTTTAAAAAAGCCCAAAACTATGGCAAGGTCAGAAAAGATGTCAATCATATACGATAATAAGAAGAAATAAAAAAACGAGAAGGCCAAGCTAACTTCGTCTATGCCGAAGTTTTTATAGCCTTGCAAAAGCTGTTTTTGAAATGACAGAGCTTAAGAACGCTTAGATAACGAGAGCGTAAGTTAAAGTCGGTTCTAACCGACTTCGATATACCCGTTACTCATGAAAACAAATGTTTAATAGCCTTCCTGTGTGCGTGAGGTGGAGGAGGTACCGCCGAAAAGTATGCAACATTTTTTAACTCGGCTATTTATCATCCGATCTTGATGGGATGGGCTTATCGATGTTGCGAATGTAAATGTAAGTTTTAAATTTGAGATCGATATCTCAAAAATTGTGGGAGTTATTTAACATTTTTTATTGTAGGGGCGGGGGTGGGCGTGGCAAAAATTTGAAATAAACTTGATCTGCGTGCAGACAATAGGAGTCTTCATTTCAAAATTGGTTGCTCTAGCTCTTCTAGTCTCTGAGATCTAGGTGTTCATACAGACAGACGGACAGACGGACGGACGGACAGACGGACATGGCTATATCGACTCGGCTGTTGATGCTGATCAAGAATATATATACGTTATAGGGTCGGAAATGTTTCTTTCTGCCTGTTACATACATTTGCACGACTTTAGTATACCCTTTTACTCTACGAGTAACGGGTATAAAAATCAAAAACTTTTGTTACTAAAATCCATTTTCCGTCAGATGAACATCTGATTTCGACCAAATTTCGCGAATCTTTTTAAAAACATATCAAATTAACAATCGCCAAGTTTAAGAACGATAAAATTGAAAACAAAAAAGTTTTTCTCCCTAAGACTCATTTTCCGACCGATAAGTCCTATGGCAGCCTGAAGATATAGTCATCTGATTTCGACCAAATTTTTCAAACTAGTTTGAAAGCGTTTAATATTAGTACACCTTAAGAACGATTTACTTGAAAAAAAAACATTTTTTTTTCACTAAGACCCATTTTCCGACCGATCGGTCCTATGGCAGCTATAAGATATGATCATCCGATTTTGACCAAAGTTTCCAAATCTGCTTGAAAGCATATAATATTAATAATGACCGTGTTTGGGAACGCTAAAGAACAAAAAAGTTTTTCTCACTAAGATCAAGATCAAGACCGATGGTTCCTATGGTAGCTATATGATATAGTCATCCGATCCGATCGGTTCCGACAAAAAAAAATTTTCTCACTACAACCCATTTTCCGACCGAACATTTCTATGGCAGCTACAAGAAGTAGTCATCCGATCCGGTTGGTTCCGACTTATTAGCAGCGTGTAGTAAAAAGAAGACTCTGTGCAAAATTTCAGCTCGATAGCTTTAAAACTGAGAAACTAGTTTGCGTAGAAACAGACGGACAGATAGACAGACAGACGGACAGACAGACAGACGGACGGACAAAGATCAATCGACTCAGTTCGTCGCCCTGATTAAGAATATATATAGTTTATGGGGTCGGAAATGAATATTTCTATGCGTTGCAAACTTCTGGGCAAAATTACAATACCCTTTGCAAGGGTATAATAAAAATCAGCTCCATGGTTCGACCACACGTTTTCCCGTCTATGAGTTATGCATGCGGCGCTCTACGCCACTGAGGCGTCTGAAATTAGTTGTTAATAGTAAGTATTAAATCTCAATTAACAGCAAAATTCACAGCCTGTCAAAACAGGTGATTTACGCCAAAAATTACGAGGGTAAACAGAAGGGGTGCTCAATAGCTTAGTCGCGTAAATTTACACAATTACGCTTTTACGCGGGCTGGTGAATACACTAATTATAAATTTTCCCAAAAGTGTGCAACGCATTGAAGGACTCAACTCTGACCACATAAAGTATATATATTCTTGATCAGCATTACTAGCTGAGTCGATTGAGCTTTGTCAGTCCGTCTGTCTGTTTCTACGCGAACTATTAACTCAGATTTGAAGCTATCGAGCTGAAATATTGCACAGAGTCGTCTTTTGACTACACGATGCTAATAAGTCGGAACCGACCGGATCGGATGACTACTTCTTGAAGCTGCCATAGAAATGTTTGGTCGGTTGTAGTGAGAAAACTTTTTTTTGTCAATATTAGCGCTCTTAAACTCGGTCATTGTTAATATTATATGTTTTTAAGTTGATCTGCGAAGTTTGGTCAAAATCGCTAACCATTGAAGCGAACTTTTTCAAGTGTATTATAATAACTTTGGCGCAGACGAAGTTAGCTTTGCTTTCTCGCCCGACTCCAAAATACCCTGTACACTTGAGAAACATATACACAATCGCACACGCGCGCTCACACACATACTAGCTACCTGCAGTAGGCACAGTGGGCCAGCGCTCCCATCGCCCGCGCCCTAAAGCTAAATTTTTTCGTGTATTACTTTTGTGTGTTTGTTTGGGGGTCTAACCTCCCTCATAGAATATATTTTTATATGCAAAATACAATACTAAGGAAGAAGCGACAAAATAAATATTGGTAAATATTTAGTATACGCCTGATGGCTCCAAACTGGATGGACTGGTAGAAGGAGGAGTCTTCAGTCCAGAGCTCGGGATAAAAACTTCGATTCGACTTCCTGATCTTTGTAGTGTTTACCAAGCAGAGGTTGTTGCCTTCCAGGAGGCTACCAACCTTCTAGAAACTCTCGTAACCAGAGGAAGCGAAGTATACATTTTCTCAGATAGTCAAGCGGTCTTAAAAGCCCTTGACGGTTATATTAATAACGCCAAAACTCTTACGAAGTGGCGTAGATTTCTTAATGAGATGGCTCAGCACTTCAAATAAATCTCGTTTGGGTACCTGGACACTGCAACATTGAAGGCAACGAGATGGCCGACCACCTCGCTAGACTTGGCAATTCCAATCAGCTCGTACCGGATAAGAGCAACATAGGAAACATTTCCCTAATAGTAGGTGCCCTTACTGGACACTGCCTAATCGGAAGACACGCCGCGAGGCTTGGCGTTAGACACAATGACTTGTGCAGAAGCGGCAATTCAGTGGATGAAGAAGAGAGCTTACAGCACCTCTTCTGTCACTGTCCATCTCTCAGCAGAAGGCGACTCGCAGTTTTGGGTGGTCCTCTCCTAAACGATTTAACAGACATCTCTGAAATAGGTGTTGCCACTTTGCTAAAATTTGTGCTACTTTCTAAATGGTTTAACGGGACAAACCCTCCCTCTACGACCAAGGCGTAGAAAGGGTTATATGGTACCACAACGGGCCTTCGATGGCCTAAGTGAAGAAATGGGATCTTCCCATTTCAACCATTGCAACCTAACCTTAGGATTCGACACTACTCAACAACAATTTTGAAAAAAGGTCATCGATGGACCGCGAAATATAAAGAATTATTATACAACAAAGTCGCGACGGTCATCTATGGTCATCTATCTATTCTAAAATTTTTGAGCGACTAACCCTAGAGTTCAAATGGAATAGCACTTCCAAGTGCATAAAGCAAACCAATAGCAAAATTCAAATTGATGTATAAATATGATGATAAGCGTAGAGTAAAAAGGGTATAATAAAGTCGTGCAAATGTATGTAACAGGCACAAGGAATCATTTCCGATCATATAATGTATATATATTCTTGATCAGCATCAACAGCCGAGTCAATATAGCCATGTCCGTCTGTCCGTCCGTCCGTCTGTCTGTATGAACACCTGAGACTAGACTAAATGCTGCGAGAAAAATCAGAAAACGAACGGACTAGCGCTCAGCAGAACTCTGAATATGGAATATTTAACCATTGTTTTATAATAAAGGCTAGAAACTGGTAAAACTTCAGGTTTCAAAGAATTCCATATTTGCGGTATGTAATCAGATGTTGTTATCTCTATCAGAATAATACCTCTTGTACAATCCAGAGCTGATCCCCCTCTCAACCACACCACACCCACCCGAATTACATCGATTTAGGACTTTGCTTTCGACCTAGTCACAATATCGGGAGATAAGATCGAACTGCATTTTGTGGTTGCTTTTTTTTGAGGAACTTCTCGGACCAGAATAAATCAAGAGTGTAGCCAGCTTACCATTAAGAAAGGGTCAATATTTGCGGCTATGCAAGGGCATAGGCCCTTGCCTTCAATTTGGTGAAATAGTCTAGATTCGTTAAAATTTATCAACTGCTACTTTAAGAACCAAACATTAACATTAAGGCCTTTACTGATTGCTTAAATTACGATATTTAATTTGTTTTATGTTCTTTCAGTGCACACACAACTACCGACACGCAACGGGTACGAAAAGACATATAAGTCGCCTGGAGTGGTCCCATCGCCCCGGTCACCCTGGATTTTCGCAAATGCGGGGTCGCAGCTGCTTGCCAGCGCCACGATAACGACAAATGCCCGGATGGCTTTTTTTTGCGTATTGTCTATGTATACGTATAAGCTTATTTAAAATTATGCTTGCAACGAAATCCACGCCATGCTGCCACTAGTTGGACGGGGACACCGAGTGACCAAGAGAGGTGTCAACTCTGCAGCTGCTCATAAACCGCCGATGCCATTGCTGGCTTACACTTCGTTCTGTTTCTAACGCTGCTGGTCGGAGTAGCTGGGCCGATAGGTTGGCTCCAGCTATGGTAGTTGTCAATTGACGTGTCTGCTAGCATTTCCTTTTGTCTTACAAACGAGGCGAGGCAGACTGCATGTATGTATAAGCCTGCTACTTAAGTTTCGAACTAAGCTTATAGTTCATCGACACTAACCAACACTGAGAATCAGTGAATGGACATACAAAATCTATACACAACCACAATTTACAAAGAACATAAACACAAAGTACTCGTACATACATATATAAAATTTAAAGAACTGATATCCAAGAGTATATAAATAACTTGCACTCGCAACGACTCCTAATAATTCAATTAACCCGTGTCAATTTGATAGGTATTCAAAGGACAACGCAGTTTTTAATACACTTCGAACCTAATTCTGAAGACAATGACAATAGGGTTTAATAATTTGAAATTGGTTTTGATTTATTTATATATATAGGTAAACAAAAGCTCTGCAATAACAAAAGATTTCCTATAATACAAATTAGAAGGTCGGCGATGCCCGACTGTAATATATCCTGTACCCGTCAAAGACTTACACCCTTGTCTTGCTAGCAGTTGTCACGTTCTCTCTCTCTCTTTCTCATTTTACTGCTTAAGTATATATCGCGACACCTAGCTCCATTAGCTTTATGCTTATATCTTTATTTTCGGACTGTTACCAAACTTAATGGATCGATAAATAGTGCTGACAGCACTATCTGAACGTGGGAAGTGGCAAAAATTTAAAATAATATTGATTTCATATTATATATGAGGCCAATAGGAGTAGGTTTCAAAAAAATAAGTGGGCCTGTTGTTAGTTAACCCTTTAATTTCTTGCCTAAATTGAGCGCGCTGTGTCCCCGAATTCAATGTGGTCGATGTTTAGTTTAAATATTCAGTTAAATTAAGTAGGATGTTCCTACCTTAGCATTCAGCTTTACCATTTTTAAAACAAGTGTATCTCTTATATATCGCACACATTTAACTAAAGAGATACAACTCAAGTATTGTATTTTAATGAACAGCCCTAAAAAGTAATCGCGAATAGGAAAATTTTTGAATTGTTTTTGCGATGGGAAATTCAATTTTAAAACGGTCTGTTAAAATTAAATAATTAATAGTCTTTTATTTTAAAAATGGGTCGATAAAAAAGTTTAGTCAGTCGGACGTGGGCATGCAAACTAGTGTTGGGTAAAGATTGTTCATTTCGCTGAATATGTTCAACTGTTCTTTTTGTTCTAAGTGAGTCAACTCACTTTTCTTATTTCAAAATCTAGTTAGAATGTTTGTGTTCCAGTTAATGGTCCATCTCTAACTCATCTCTAAAAAGTGTTGCCACTCTAGCGAAAAATATTTTCCATTTTCTAGTTATGAGTTAATTTGATGTTTAAATGAAATCTTTTGATTGTGTTATATGTTTTATATTGCATTTTAAAATTGTATTTCAAATTTGTCATATTTTCCAATAAAAAATGAATAATTTTAAAATAGGTTGGCGCCAGTTGTGAAATATAAATTGGCAGCCCGTAGCTGTTAGTACCACTGTTGGTTCACAGAGGGCGCCAGCTAAGGTTGAGTGGCGAGTTAGATTAATTCATTTGATTGCAACCTATCCAGAAAATTAATGTTGTTTACATTTCCAAAACTAATTTTGCTTATCAAATTTGTTTGGTTGGTGAAATTTACTAAATCTCCTAAACAAAATGAGAGATTTGAAACTAAACGAAATACTCAATCCAAATTAAGTTGCCAAATTTACATAAGGTGACAGAAAATTTAGAATTTAGGGGGAGTGTCAACTGGCCGTTTTTTGCTCATAACTTGAGTATCGTTCATCCGATCTTTATCATTCCTTCAGCAAATCGATACAAAATTTACTTACTTGATATCTCTAGAAGGTACGAACCATCTATCTACGAAACTGAGGGAGATATGTCGTTTTTTCCAAATTGCGGGGGCGGGAGGGGTCGTGGCAAAAATTAAAAAATAAACTTGATCTGCCTGCAAGTATAATTAATATATGTCCCATAAATGTCAAAATAATAAAATAAATAACTAAAAGAGATTTCTGGGACACCGAAAATTGGTTTTGGGTTGGAATTTGGTTGGAAGAGATTTCCGTGACACCTACGTATAAGACGGCTTTTGGACTTATTATTCGCCAGAACCTTTGGATGCATTTATCAGAACAGATCAATGACTTACTTTTCGGGCATTTAACAATTCAACTTTTCAGTGACTTTTACTACGTTTATACCAGTAAATCAAACCGAACCGAATTTCGGTTCCGGTTCCGGTACGTACCGAAACTTTTGTTAAGGTAAAAGGTTCTGTTTTGGTTTTTTTTATTTCGGAATTCGGTTCCGTTCCGGTACCTAGATTTTTATTTCGGTATACAGGCACGTACCGGTATGGACCGGTAAAATTAACAGAAATTTTAGGACTTAAGTCCAAACAAAGTGAGTTACAGAGTACTTATTAAGGGTTAATAAAATTCGCATAGCCCAGCCCTTTTTTAATAATTGGATTTCGAATATGGCGGAATCCGAGGTCGTTCATCAGGGCAAACGCCCTTCCATCAACCGTGCACAGAGAAACACACGCAATAGTCTGTTTGGTAAAATCCACCCGAATGCTGGACTCAAACAATTCATCAATGCACCTGGACCTGCAACCAGCAGTTTTCTTTTCCGGTGCTTGATTAGTGTTTTGCTGATCGACTTGATTGTCAAGCATTTTTATCAAGTTGGCGTGAGATCGGGCAATGTGCTTTTTTAAATTTTTTCCATGATCGCCCTTTAAAAAAGTAGAGAACATACATACATACATACATCCATATAAGTCATTTATGTTCCCCTGCAACTGGTATATAGACATATGTACATATTTATGTACATATATGTACAATGTACACACAAAAATAGTTTTCGCTTCTTTTCATCATTTCAGGCTATTTCTAAGCTCTTACATACGAAATAAGTATGTGTATATGCATGAGAGAAAAGTTTCGAAGCTTACATTTGTATGTGCAATAGACTGAGTATCATTGTACATTGTAAATGTATATATATCGGAAAGTAAATTCGTAAATATCAAACTCGCCTTAATTTTTTGTCCACACAAACGAGTGTAGCAATTGCTTACATTTTCTTTAATGTCAAAGGCGAAATACTTCCGATACACATTTGTTTTTGTCCTTTTAAGCTATCGTTTAGATTGACTTAAAACTCTTAAATAAATTAATTACTCTTTGCAGTTTCGCAGCACAAACACGAATACAAATTTTACAATGATTCACCGTAGGCGACTGTTCACTGAACTATTTCGTTTTGCATAAAAAAAGGGACAGCATCCGAAGAATTAGCAGAAAGCCAACATGCAAAAACGGAACTTAAGTTAAAGAGAGCCAAATATATACATATTTTTGTTGCTGTTTTTGTTTCAGTCTTTCTCACAGAAACCTATATGCATAGATAAAAACAATATCATTTGTCTCTCTCTCACGCGCAGTCAGCAGCTCTGAATATAGAGATGATACTCTCTGGCGCAGGTAGCAGCTCTGAATATAGCGATGACAAAATTCCGTGCGGCAACTATGGACTGATGAACTGAAACTGTACCGGTACACTGATTAGGTTCTTTTCGGTCTTTTCGGTTCTAAATATATCGGTTAACGAATACCGGTATACTTAAAATTAAAAATATCGGTTCTGAGTTTTAATCGGTTCTTTTCGGTATACGGTTCCGGTTCCGGTTTGATTCCCTGGTTTATACACATAAAATGTATTGTGATTAATGAAAGTATCTTTGACAGTGATAGTCAGTTATGGCAGCGTCATACAAAATCCACACTCTACTGTGGGTTTACAACATAATTTAAGCCAAAAAAAAAAATAAAAATTTGTATCAACCATTCCTTTTCAAAAGGAGATCATTCTTTGAAGGCCATCTCCTATATAGGTGCTGTTTAAGACAAACTTATATTGGTGAGTGTGTCTCTAGTAAATGCGCCCATTTGACATTAAACAAGTAAGAAAATCGGTCAAGCGACTATAATATACTTTGAGCATGCAGTAACCGCTGAAGGCTGCGCTTCGGCAGCGAATTTTCTTTTCTTCATTGCTTGAGTATCGTTCATCCGATCTCTATCGTACCTTCGGCAGATTGATTAATAATCTTGATTACTAAAAACCTCTTAAAATTACTAACCACCTATCAACAAACGTTTTCTTCATTTTGCAATTGCCAAAATTTAAAACTAAACTTGAAGCTTTAATGGACCTACGAAGCATTCAAAGTTTCCAATTTCCCCTTAATTAATCTTTGAACTTTCAATGTAGGTAAACCCTTTTACAAAAGTGTCGAACAAATAAGTTAAATGTTTAATGTAAAATTAAATGCTCTATGGTGTTATGGTTAGCACTCTGGACTTTGAATCCAGCTATCCGAGCTAAAATCTCGTTTGAATCTTCAGATTTTTGTTCATTTTAATTTTTAATAATCAATGCATATGATCTACAAGTGAATACAGTTGAGCTTCTCTATAACGAACTTCCTTTCAAGAAAGTTCTCCCTGCAACGAATTAGTTTCCTGAACACTGCAATTTCGTGTTAAGTATTTTTTTCTCTATATTACAAATTTCTTTATAACGAAGTTTTTTTGGGTCCCCTTGAGACTCGCTATATGGAAGTGCGACAGTTCTTGAATATGCAATGAGTTTCATTTTCCTTTACATATTTATGTAGTTTGATCATCTGCCTTTCCTGTACAGAGTTTTAAGTCTAATGCAATTTATACATGATACAAAAAATAGAAGGTAGTGCAATGCATCGCTTGTTAAAAAAAAAAAATAGCAGTGTGACGTCACAGACTCACAATTTTGTATTTGTTAACATTTTTTAAAATGTGAGCTTTGGTAACCAAAATAAAAATGAATTTAAATTGTATCAACAATTAAATTAAATCAAGTTAAAACTAATTTAAACTGATTCAAATTCCCAACTTAAGACTTATCTTTCAAATGTGGTCACAGACTCACTAAGTTATGCACCTGCGAAAGTGAGAAAGTGTTTGCTCTACCTTGTATTCATTGTAACATGCAATTTATACTTGTATCGTGTTCCAATATGTATGAAATACTACATTATTTATTTGGCATTTTTGTAAAAGGTTTCTGAGTACCTTAAAAGGCAAATTAAGGGGAAATCTTAAAATACAAGAGTTTTTATTTTCGTTAAAATATATTTAAAATATACGGAATTTTCTGAGCCATAATCTGGAAAGAACTAGAGAAAAAATTAGGCAAGGCAGGCACGGTCAAGTGTGCATGTATCAATAAACACTTTGCAACTAAGTAGATGCTTGACCAACAACTATTTTTCAAGTTTCACTAAATTTGCCAACAGTTTTGATGAAGAGTGCTCGAAAAATGGCACTGTTAGTTGCATTTCCAATTTGTACATGACAAAACCTCTTATCTAAATCGTAGTTCGTTGTCAATTTATTCATCTGCTTCAGCATTGAGGTATGTAAATAAAACCAATACCAAAATTCCATTTATCTAACGGTAACAATATTTGCAATTGAAACAATTTAGAGAAAATAAAGCGTAAAGCGCTAAAATTATACTATTTGGAAAAACAATACTCTTAAAACAATAAATCACAAAATATGCGGTCCGTAACTTTGAGGTAATATGCAGTGGTAAATGCAATCATTGGGCATTGGGCGATTGCATTCAGAAGAAAAAAATTTGTACAATAAATGCATGCACATGCACACGACCACAAACATTTATGATTCTTTATGCACATGAAGGGTTAGATAAATCCAAGCCCCACTTTAAATAAAACTGATTAAACAACTTCTGGTCATAATTCAATAAAATAAATGGGGTTAGCAAAAATCAATTCGCTCAGCCACCAATTGTAGGTGGATTACCAATAACTTTTTTTTTACCAATAACTTTTTGCAACACAAACGGAACTGCATTCTGCTGTTTGCTGCGAGCGATGCGCTAAAATGCCACATTTCAAATTTTTGACGAATTTTATCAGCCGACATGTAGTCCAGATTGGTGCTTAGATTTGCACAGAAATGGTAAAGTACTAAAGCTGCCTTTACACTTGTCGAATATCTCTAAACAGTCGGTTGTCTAACATTTCTGAAGAGAGACTCTTAGCAAATAGAACCTGTCCTATTTCATCAAAAAGGCCAAATTTTCGAAATATTTAGAGATAGTTGATTTGCTATTACACTATCGTCAGTAAGTCTCTTTAGAGATATATGACAAGTGTAATGGCAGCTTTACACTATCGTCAGTGAGTCTCTTTAGAGATATATGACATGTGATAAGGCAGCTTAAGTTAGTAAAACTTAAAATGTAACATGAATCGTATAGCCTTTGATTTCTAACATTCCCATTCCTGATCAAATAAGTAACCAGAGCATAACCAGAGCATCTTACTTACAGCCGGAAAAATATTCGACTATTCCAAGAATAGTGCATAGAAAACGTTTCACATCTAAATTAATCATATTTATACACTAAATGAATAATCACAGACTCTAAACTTTCATTACCGGCTATAGTCTCTTCCTAATGCCAGTTATACATTTGGACAAACTTTAAATCTTGATGTGCGTACTTTATATCTGAACAACTGTAGTCTTATTATTTTTAGCCGATTCAACAACTTGGAGTTGAAGTCCAATTTTCAAAACGGTAACATGAAATAAAATAAATTTAGCTAATGGGGCCATACGCGTATTTGTTTGCAATCATTTCTGCGTATATAAATATGTTTATTTTCTGTCTAGGTGCAGTTTACAGAAGAAGTAATAATACCTTTTAACTTTCTATTATAAAAATTTCGACCACTTTGACTTTTCGCATTTGCTATCCTCTGTACCAACACACAGAGTATATTAAGTTTGTGTAAAAGTATGTAATAGGGAGATCAGCATCAACTGCCGAGTTGATTTAGTCATGTCCTTCTATCCCTCTGTTTGTCTGTCCGTATGAACGAAGTGATCTCAGAGATGGTAAGTGATCGAGGTTTGACATGAATGGGACATAAGCTCCTAATACTTAAAGGTAGATGAAGTTTATTTCCACACTTTTGTAGATAGATGATTCAAAACTTTTAGACATATTTAGTAATTAGAATTATTTATCAATTAACCAATGGATTGGTAAAGGTCCATTGAATTATTTATCAGCAAAAGAAAGTTCGCAGCGTCAGTGTAGTAGCAGCGCTGCTTTTAGTGCTACTGCAGGTACAGAGTATATAATAGTCGGGCTTTTGTTTTTCAAATAAAATTGCTAAAATGTCCTTAAAATACCTTAAAATAATAATAAAAAAGTAAATTAATGTCAGACAATACTTATTTTACAGGTTTTGGCACGAATTCGAATTGATAATTGTCATTTCAAATTTAAGACCTTCTAAGGAAAAATAACTAAATATTCAAAAAGCGAATAGCAAGCGATATTAAAACATTTAATCGTGTTCGGAAACAAAAACTGCCCTCTTAATTCAGAAAATGTTCGATACACTGTGCCGAAGGATTGGCTAATACAATGCAGTTCGCTTCCCTGTTACAATTTCCTAAGTGAAGAAATTATTTAGGTCGATGTCATCAACCAATCCAAACGATTTTCTGTTGCAGATTTTGGTTGGGTTCAGTACTACTCTTAAAGATGCATACATGTTAAATTTGCATACTTGACTGGCATAGTGTTGTCTGTCTTTACTTGAAATTAGAACTTAAGAAATTGATTAATTTAGATAAAACTGATAAACTTGGTATAATTACTTGAAAGCAGATAGTATTTATAGCTACTAAACCAATTAAGGATCCGACCAATATACAGCTTGCAGTGAGATGTGCAAAACAGCGGATCTTTAGTTTAAAAAAAATATACACAATAATGCGTAGGTTGCAGATGGAACAAAACGAATTCTCAATCAAATCGCACTGCGAATATCAAAGTGTTTTATCAATTTTAGGTGCATGCTCTTAGGTGCATCTTATATTCCTTGGATTTTGTTGCGAGTGTATAGTCTATGAAACTAAGATATTGGATCACATGTAATTGTAACACATATTGTATATTACTATTTCTTGAAATTCAACTTCAACGAACAAGCCAATGACATATTTAAGCTAATTACGGAACAATAAGTATGAAAATGGAGACAATTTACGCTAACAATAATACCTTGTACTATTTATATAATACAATTGAGCTTATTAGCTCCACTTAGGTAATGTACAGAAATAACATATTGAGAAATGCAATGCAGAAATGTCTTCCGATACAAGAAAATAATAACGCATACATATAATAGATTTTAAGTACGAGTGTAAACACATTTATGGAAAAAACCCCACACCAATTCAAATTGTATATAAACACACATAAAAGTTTTATTTTGTCTGAAATTGTGAGACCAAACACCTTCTAGCAACCTCTGGGGTTCCCCTTCCCCCCGCAGAAGGAGTGTATTGTGCTTGAATTGGTTGTTGCAAATTCAAGTGGAATTTTTCATAGTGCTTAACGGTTCGATCTCCTCGAAAGCCGCCAGCATGCTGCGCACCGACATGACCAAGACGTGATATTTGATTTTTCATTTATTTATTCAATCGTTTGTTTTGCCCCGTGGTCACACAGATAGCCAATGGCACCAGGTGGTGCCACGCCGGTCGGTCGGACACACACACATGCGCTTTTTCGCCCATATGCATGTAAGAGAATATACTTACCAACGTTCAAATATACGGCGTATAAACGTATGTGCGCACGCACACATCCGTGGGATATTAATAAGCGGAGAATTCCCCAATACAATCGTGCACGTAAAGCCAATGCCGCACAAACTGGCAGTGGCGGTTCAATTCCGATTTCCCGTGCGGAGCCAATATCATTGTCCTGGCCTGCACCCGCGGCTCTAGCTGGAGTGCACTTATGCATGGATGTTTGGGTGTAGCTGCAGAAGCGGTTGCCATGTTTCTGTGATGAAGTTGGCTATGAATTTGCATAAATGCATTCAATTGAG
Organism: Lordiphosa magnipectinata; assembly: GCA_037044535.1. NCBI lineage: Eukaryota > Metazoa > Arthropoda > Insecta > Diptera > Drosophilidae > Lordiphosa > Lordiphosa magnipectinata. Next base: position 91,945 of record JBAMBO010002830.1, read on the forward strand.
AATGCCAAAGTGGCTGCCGTTGCATTGTCAATGCAAAGCCAACTGCAGTCGCCGGTGGACGTGGAATGGACAAAGCGCCCTGGTGACGCAGAGGCGCTGCCAAGTGTGGATTTGCACTGGAACGAATTTTGTTGCATTTCAAGTCCTGCCTAGTCGGAGCGGCTCGAATGTGGTCTGGTGATGCACATTTGCGCAAATGACGACGAATCCAGCAGCCGCCCCTTGCTTGCCTGGCTGCCGCTATTTATCGGGTCTGCATGGACAATGGGCGATAAGAATTAAACCTTCAAGAGTGCTTGATGCAGACGCAGTGTACGAGGAGGTGGGGGGCCTCGGGAATGGAAATGAGACCACTCCGGGTGGCAAACACCGACCACGAACGCGCATTCCCCGAATTTCGTGCATTTCCTGATGCTTTCCACTGTCATTGTCACTAATTTAGCAACGGGCACAGAGAAGCAGGCGGGGAACGCAGAGCTTAAGCTAGCCAGTTGGTTGCACGGCACTTGATGTGTCCGCTGTTTGTGGTGGCCGCTTAGTATCCTGCGTGGAAAGGCAAAAAATTGGCTGATTCGGCTATTGTCTGAGGACCACGCACTCACTCTCACCCTCCCACACCTCGCCCATATACGCCATGCGCTGTCCGCGTATTTGTATATGCGTGTGCGTGCGATGTTTGTCGAATCCACACTTTAGCCAGTGCCTGAGCCTGAGCCTGATAATGTTTTCGACATTAAATTCCCATTAAATTCTGTTTTATTGCACTTGAAACTGCATGCATAATTTACTCGCTTCCTGCCACAGAGCATTGAATGCACCAAAGTGCAGTCTCCGCCTCCAACACTGCGGCCGACCGGTCGACAACCACACACTCCTCCGCTCTCAGTACAAAAGTAATTGTATTATTTGAAACGCTCGTTTGTACTAAGAATGAGTGTCTTGAAATCGTAGCAAAATGAAAGGCCTTGCACCAAAGTACGTTTTTCTGCTTGAAAAAGTCGCGCTGATTTGTTGCACAGTTCTGTCTGTTAGTTCATTTAATTTTTGGATAATTTTTCTTAGTTTTTATAGGATAGAAACTTTATTCGAACAGCTTTAAAAACTTAACTAATGATTCAAGTAAGAGTTTTTGATCCCGTATTCCTTGAAACGAGAGTCTCTCAATTTGATATTAGATCTACAATTTTCATATCAAGAACCAAAATTATTCAGTCAAGAGCTTAACATTGTTAAAAACCAACATCTTCCATTCTTATTATCAGTCAAAAGCATATGCTACACTTGATTTATAAATTTTCAACAAATAGGAATTACATTTAGAGCAAGAGATATAAACAAAATAGTGTTTCAAGTAATTGATGGTCACGTATTCTGATGGTTTGGTCATTTTGACTGGCGGACAGCATGTGGAGCAATCTTTTGGCGTGTATATGTTAGGGCCGGCCAAATGGAGAGAGCAGAAAAATGTGACTATCTTTCTCTGATACTGTGAATTGACGAGTGACTTCGGCCCCGCTGGTAATGGGCTGGCCGGGTCTGGTAAATGTATGTTAGATTGGACCTCCTGAGTATGAAGTTTTTAAGGTCATGGTCACTATCAGATGCTTTTTGGTATGCGTAAAAAAAAAGATAAGTAAAAACGCCGAATTTTAACGGGTGCGTGTAGGCTTTAAAGTTTTTTTGAATAACTCATAAGCAGTGTGGCCTATTGTCACATATTTGTTTCATTTTATAGCCGGGGTTGATTCGAATTCTAAAACCAACAATTTACTGTTTTTTTTTTAAGACTTTAAGGCTCTGCCGCGCCCATTTTAAATTAAAATTACATTTTTTGATTATTATAATTATTCATTATACAACAAATATTGGCTTTGGAAATGCTGAGATTTAAGTCTTTCCATTTCGCCGTTTTGCGGTCCGACCTAATGTACATACAAATCAGGAGCAAGTTTAACACAACTCTCTCTGCGCAGTTAATTCTCCTCTTTCCCCTTGTCTTTTAAAACTAATCGAACGAATTTACCTCGAAATCATGATCGAAATTCTTAAAATTAAAGAACAAATACATTTTGTTTTAAGAGCGTTTCTCTTCAAATTTGTACATCAAAAAGCAGCAAAAAGTATCTAATTTGCGGTAGCACCCAATGGAATTTCGCTTGTATGCTCAACACGATCAGATTAGTCAAGATCGCGGGAACGATAGTCAAGCTATGAGCAAAAACAGAGTATTGGTTAAGAGACTTTCTCACATGTTTCAAATGAACATATCTGAAATATGCTTTATTCAGGTTAAGACATATGCTAGATTAAAAGGTGTCAACATACAACATAGGAAAGCCCCCAGTGTGAAAACAAGCAAGTACCGTACATAGGTCAATACGGTGAACTCGTCTTTCACGGTTTAGTCTCTTGAAACACTCTTTGTCTTCCATAGAATTGGTCATCCCTGGTATTTCCTTTCGGTTCATAGTTATCCAGTTAAGTGTGTTCATTTGTGGTATTGAAAAACAGTTTCTTAAGTATTGAGCGGTTTTATTACCACTGAGAACCTGTAGCTAAAAACGTCGTTAACGTGAAACATAAGGCTAATATGACCAGAAAAATGATTATGTCGTAATCATTAAATTTTGCCTAAAATTGAAGTCTGTGGTATTTATACCCGTTACTCGTAGAGTAAAAGGGTCTACTAAAGTCGTGCAAATGTATGTAACAGGCAGAAGGAATCATTTCCGACCATATAAAGTATATATATTCTTGATCAGCATCAACAGCCGAGTCGATATAGCCATGTCCGTCTGTCCGTCTGTCCGTCTGTCCGTCTGTCCGTCCGTCCGTCCGTCTGTATGAACACCTAGATCTCAGAGACTAGAAGAGCTAGAGCAACCAAATTTGAAATGTAGACTCCTATTGTCTGCACGCAGATCAAGTTTATTTTCAATTTTCGCCACGCCCCCTCACGCCCCCGCAATTTGGAAAAAACGCGTCATATCTCCTACAGTTTTGATGATAGATGGTTCGTACTTTCTAGAGATATCTAGTTCTTAAAATTATTTATCGATTTGCTGAAGGAATGATAAAGATCGGATGAACGATACTCAAGTTATGAGCAAAAAACGATCAGTTAACACCCACCACCCACCCCACTCATACCCTAAGCATTGCGTTCAGCAGCAATCTTAGTGAGAGAGAGAGAGAGAGAGAGAGAGAGACGAGTTAAAAAATGTTGCATACTTTTCGGCTGACCCACCTCAGGCATACAGTAAGGCTATTAAACATTTGTTTCCATGAGTAACGGGTATATCGAAGTCGGTTAGAGCCGACTTTAACTTACGCTCTCGTTTTAAATTAACTGGGGGTGGGTAACTCTACTTGATCAGCAGTGTTTTGTTTTGATAAAGAATTTTAAACTTCTCTACATGCTGCCAATAAATATAAAAAATGCTTGGATATGATAAACAAAAGATAGCTGACTATTGACTTCAACTTGTCATTCTAGCAAATAACAGTTTTTTTTTGTATTGCTGCTATTTTAATTAGCTGAACTTAGTTTCCGGCCCAAATGAAGCTAGTTTCACCTTCTGGTTTTTTATTTTATTTTAACTCCGTTGATCGCTGATTGCTTCAAGTGGGACATGACACTGAGTGTCCTCAATGATAGTTTAACTGTTCAAAGTATAACGAGAATCACAGCCTATTTACAAAGACTCCACAAATGTGCTGTTAAGCCTAACATTAACTTTTAAGCGTAACATAAATTCTTAGCTGCAGGCATGCAAACTGTTAAATGTTTTAAAATCGTAATTTTTGTTTCTTCTTTCCTCAGTATGTGTATGGAACTTCTCGCTACGTCGCATGTCCGTAGAGGCCTTAAAAGTTGTTTGCAATACTGATATTATTTTTCCCTCTTTGATTTTTTTTTTTGCGATTTAGCTATTGGTCAATTAAAGTAAAAGGCTTTGATGCGGTATTTCCTGTGTTCAGTACTTTTGCTTTGAATCCTGTATGAGAGCATATTTTGATTGCAGTTTGAGGATTTAAAATGATCTACTATACATGAAACAAATTTGTATGCGATCAGAAATTTTTTTAGTCACCTATTGAAAATATTAACTAAAATCCGATGATTATTAATAACCAGCCCAAGATCCAACAGCCCCGATAAGCAGCTTTAAGTTACTTACAATTTAAACGCGTTAAATCTAAGTACGTTCTCTTGAGTAGCATTTCTGTACCATCACTGAGTAGCACTTCTTTTTCCTAAACTAAGGATCAAGCCCACAAGCTATCTGCCTGGAAGTCTCGTATCTCAGCATAATTTGCGGCCACTTCAATAATAATATGAGCTAGGTCATTGACTTACGCTTCATTTTAATGAGTAGAACTGACAATTACGCTCGAATATGTAATCAGGTTTGGTACGTGGCCGTCCTAGTATACACAGAAAAAAAATCAATCTAAAATCTAGATTGAAAATCTCATTTTCAAGAACCATGCAATCTTATAAAAAGAAGATTGAAAAACCTTGAAATGAGCTTAGAAATCCTAAAAACAAGATATCATCTCGCAACTTATCAACCATCCTACAGTTTTCTGTAAAGCTTCAGTTGAAATTTTTTTTGATATATATATATAGATTTATTATGTTAAAAAAGAGCAAAAAAAACCAAAATAAACAATTTTCAGTTGCAATGCAACCAACCCACCCCCTCCTGGGACTTGGAACCACGAACTCTTCGTTCAATAACACATTGGCACGGGCGATTAGTCGACTTTGCCGTGTGGGGTCAATTGTTAAGCGCAGCCAGTTGCAGTATAAGAACTCAGGCTACGAAAATCTCTGCTCTTATACTGCAACTGGTTGGGAATAACAGTTGACGCTCGTTGGTAATGCGGTGGTGTCAGTGTTTCAGTGCACAGAAGGTACTGAGCTCAAGTTCCAGTATCGGCGGATTAATAATTTACAATTTAAATAAGTTTTTCAGAATGAAGAAAAATGTTAATAAACTAAACCAACCAAATTACATACACCACCCTTTCTCCCACCCACCCATCACTTAAGAATAAGGAATGCTTAATTTATTTTTGTCTTTCTTTCATATGAGATTGTTTCATTTTAAAGTCAAGTATAAACGATCTTAATTCAATATTGTTGGATTCAGATTTAAATTGAAATTATAATCTTGGGTTAAGATTATCTTGTCTCTGTCGAATTCTGACAACGTTTCGTCTCGTTTCAAGATAATAATCTTGGTTTTAGATTGATTTTTTCTCACTCACTTTATCTCTGCAACCAGTAACTTAACAATGTACATATGCATACATATCCACACGCATCACATATGCATGTATGTAAGTGTATTTTTCAACTAGCAACAATATTTTCATAAGAGCTCAGCATCATAATCATGGATTTGCTAAGTAAACTTTTTTGGTCTCTCCATGTCACCTCCTCTCCCCCGCATATGCTTAGCCACACCATTGCGTAAATGAGTAAGTAGTCACATTAGTTTATTTTTCAAGCACATGTGTCATATTATGTGCACAATAGTGAAGAGAAATATTTCAGTACATTTTTGTTGCGTTCACAGTGAAAATAAAGTTGGTAGTAAAAGTTTTGGCTTAACCTTTTTGGTTAATTAAGCTTTTAACGTTCGGAGGACAAGCATAAAGTACTTTGAAGGCTTGGTGTATAAACCAATTCCGTAGAGGCTAAGTAAAATTGGTCTCATGTTGAAAGGCATATCCGATCGTAAAAAGTATATAAGTTTATTCTTAATCAGTGTGTAAGGCTGAGTTGATTTAGCCATGTCCGCCTGTCTATTCCTGTGCTACCTCCTCCGTCAGTTTTAAAGCTATCTTGGCTAAACTTGTCTGGAAACATTTTGTCGGAGCTCGGCTTGGACCTTTGGGCAGAATAGCCAAAAATAATTTTTTTTTTAATATATACTCGGCTAACAGGATATTAGGTCGTTCACTTTAGATCGGGTCATCATCGGAGGAAAAAAACATCGGGAAATTAAATACTTTAATATTTTTTTGGCGATGAAATGCTAAGAAAAAGGTTTGGCAGTTTAACAATGATGATAACGGCAAGGACTCTAGAACTCACCAAGACGAATAACGGCCATACAAATGAATGGCAATAGAATCTTTTAATGTGGACCGTCGATTTTACACCCAGCACACATCGCAAATTTTACCTCAAAATTCCCTGTCATTTACTTGTATGACCGTTACACATTATTGTGAGTTTTAGGGTCTTTGATATAGGGACACTACTTGCACCAAATCTTTGTTCAACAAGTAAGAAAGTTGGTCAAGCCGGAGTATAATATACTCTGTACCACGAAAGCTTGTGTAACTTAAGTTAGATACGGCAAAGCACCCATAAAGTGTATGAAGTGGTGCCCATCGCCGTTGCGCCCAGTGCTTCCCATCATACCTGTTTGTTTTTCATAAAACTCGACTATCGTTCATTCGATCTTGACCATTCCTTTGAAAGATCGAAAAATAATACTAATTACTAAATATGCGTAGAACCATCTATTTGCAAAACTGTGGGAAATATGACGTTTTACCCAACTTGCGGGGACGGGAGGAAGCGTGGCAAAAATTAAAAATACATTTGATCTGCCTGCAAGTATAAGAAGTTTGTGTCCCATACATGTCACACCATCTCTGAGATCTGTTTGTTCATACGGACACACGGTCATGGCTATATCGACTCGGCTGTTGATGCTGATCATGAATATTTATACTTTGTAGGGTCGGAATTGATTCCTATTACATACTTTTGCACAAACTTTCACTCTGTGTATCTTTAGTACAGAGTATAAAAAGGAGGCTCGGGAGCTCAATAAATGAATTGAATCGGCCATAAGGAGTTCGGTTCTTGAACGGTTTTCAGCCTTGCTGTTAATAAAAAAAGCGGACCAACAGTGTCGGTGAATATTTAATTCTCTGTTATATTTTCGCATCACTGGTACATGCATGTACATTTGTATGTTTGTTTGTAATTGGTTGTTTTTTTAAACACAGCTGCGTACTTTGGTTGAGTGCGAGTGCATCTGATGTGCGTGCCTATGCCTTAATTTTCACAAATTCCACAACATGCAAATGTACATATGTACACATCTGTGTATGTGCATTGTGCATACATGTGTACATTCAATTCATACGTATAAACCTTAAAATTAAATACTATCCCGAATGTTTGCAATGTAGCCACATGGAAAGACCAAAAAACTGTTTCTTAACGTGACCCCGTATTTGCATTGTTTCCGATGGAGTCTATGCAGATGACAAACGGCGAAAAGTATGTGGGGTTCGTTGTAAAATGTATGGCTTCGAGATGATTTCGGGGTCCACTGTCTAACCGCAGCTAAACATACATACAAAATATATGAACGTGTCTACATAGATTGCAGATACAATTACGTTACTCAAACAAGCCATGCCTTGCTAGACACGCGACCCCGCAAAACACGGTACAACTCCAATGCAGTCGTAATAAATTTTTCGGATTGGTCAATTAAATGCCACTTCTTAACAATCGGATTATACTATGTACAAGCTCTACATACAGACAGTAAGCCTAATTGCAACAGTAATATATTTGCAGGCGAAGTACTATTTGCGCTTGTGTTAGTGAGTTTAGTTTTTGGCCTTAAGCGTAGATTGTATAAATGTCAGTGTACACAGCACAAGTACAAATATCTTAAGGAAAACGAATTTCTGCCAAAGTGAGCTGTGAGGTCACCCCCTCAGCACACGAAATGATGAAGCCGCTTAGATGAATTTTGATTGATCCCAACTTATAATGAATACCCAGAAAGCGCTAGCAACGGTTTGGAGATTTCGCTTATTTTTCTTTAAAAATAGCCTTATTTTTCTGGTCGAGTTGGTCGGTACTAAGGGCTGATCTTTTATTAGCACGATTAATTTATTCTTATAAAAATTTTATAAAAAATTAAAAATTAAAGTAACTTTTAATTTAAGATTATTTACTATAGGCCATATGAATAAGTATTAATAAACATTTGAAATCAGTTACTTTGAATTAAAAAAGAAAATTGCACACTAGCCAAGAGAGTGCAGGTGCGTTCTTTTTATACCCTGTACCCATTAAAAATGGGTAAAAGGGGATCATGAAGTTGTGCAAATGTATGTAACAGGTTGTTTTCGACCATATTAAGCAGGATTTGCCGAGACAAGCGAAGCCAAAAAGTGAGAGTGTTTTGGTGTGCGAAAATAAATCGACGTAAATCGCTCTGTTCTACTTCGTTGACCGCTGACCAGCGACTGAAAAGATGATTGCTCTCTTAGCGAAAGACTCGGCAAGCGTTCGGCTCGTGCCGGTGAGAATAGCGAAATGTGTTCGACCCCAGAGGGCCACGCGTGACCATCGCTGCTATAAAGTATACTCGTATTTATTTTTGATCAACATCAACAACCGAGTCGCCATAGACATGACTGTCTGTATGAACGCGTCGATCTCAGAGACTATAGCTACAATTTTTTGAATGTTGGTTTTAGATTTGGAAAATTTTAACTGCAAGCAACTGTCAGGGCCACAATTTCAAAGTTAGAAATGAATTACTTAAGTCTAATATCTATCTATTCTGAAAAGCACCTGAAAGTTTGTATGGGAAATATCTTAAAAAGACTTCTAATCTTGATTTGAAGTGAACTTTCCAAATTTTTAAGATGATTTATTATGCCAGGGTAGACCCATTTAAGTAATGCTCATCTCCGTCAGCTTGAGCTCTGCCAACCAATATTTTTTCGCACAAAGCGTATAGTAAAAACGTAGTCTACAGAAAGTTTTGCAAAGAAAACATAGCTCTAAAAAAGAACACATTTTACAACTATGGTTTCTTCGAGAAATTTTATAAAAATTGTTCGTAGTTTTCGTTTTTGCTTCACGCCTTGTGGATTTTTTTTCCACCCATACAAATCTAGCACTTTCCTTCCCTGTGCTATGCTACAAATACCAAATATCAAAACCATTCTATTTATTGTTAAAGTTAATGAGCCCTCAGTTTTAAATTTAAAGCGAAGTTTTGTTAAGGAGAAAGCACACAAAGCCGCTTAACGAATTTAACATGTTATTTGTATACATGCAATTCAATCGATAGTTAAAGCGTTGAATGCGTTTAAATGTAAGTGCACAAGTGCAAGTACATTGCATGATAATAATAATAAGCTTAATGCAATAAACGTTAAAAGGCAAACAAATAGAAATGGGGCTAATTTATTTGCACACTCATATTTGTATATATGTACGCCAAATATGCATATGAGCATGTAACAACAATTGTGGTTTAACAATAAAACTATTTGGAACAAGCAAACCAAATAGTTGCAAAATCTGAATGAAAAAGTTGCTTATTGTTAAATATATTTGCGTCAATAATGTGCGATAATTATACTAAAATGTAACAATAATACTGCATATATTTATCAACATGTAAATGAACCGGTGCTTCTGTTCTACTGGGTGATTACTGTTGATTTGCTGTGATTTGAATATTTTTCTTGGCAGCGATATCCATACTTTTCTATTTATTTTTTGCGTGACATCACTTAAAACAGCGAATTAAAGGAGTGATTTGATCGATCATGGAACTACAGCTTTCTAGTTTTTCCATTTGAATTTAACCGTAGAATTTCCAATTGAGGCTCGTGCACCGACTAAAGGCGTTTTAGGATTGGCTAAAGACAAATTCTTTTCATTTCATTTCAATTCTTTCTTTTCAATGTTGTAACAATAAGCTAATTTTGTAAAACGTTTCTTTTCTATCCCTACACCAAATATTCTGAATTAAACAAATTCTGCAAAATCGAAACACTCCTTAAGTGCTCAACAGCATCGCAGTTTATACATTTTCAGCATTCAACACAGACATGCGTTTATTTAATCCAAGCTACAACATGTAATTAAGTTTTGTTTCGTAAACCAAACGGACTCATAACCATACATACAAGTTTGATATTTTTACCTCATTATAAATGAATATTGGACATAAGAAAAAGTATAAAGTTAAACATGCTTGGGCATTGAGTAAAGGAAGTGGTATGTATGTAATTGTAAGAGAAGTATATATCATACATAATGCATACAAACTAATACTGAATTCTACTAATAAGCATTCCAAATACTCAGAAATGAAATACAGGACAATAAATATATACACTACTTAATATTACATTATTACAGTACATACATACATATAACAAACGAGTGTTGAATCCAAATTGTACTTATGTTAATAAAATACTGAATAAAACGGTGAGCGGCAAAAAAGGTGTTTTCATTTTCATTTTAAGCTGGAGCCGAGCTGAGAACTTCATCCGATTTTATTGGCCTACAAGTAAGTCACATAACCCTAATTGAGCAACCCAAATAAGCAGTAGGATACCTGGAGCCCGTGACTACAATGAATTAATTACTAATTGTGTTTGTGTTCGTCGACCACAGACACTGAGACTACAAGAATTTTCATCCACACGCACGCAACAATAGAAACAATTTATTGCACAATTGAATTTAAATTGTGAACTCAAGCAGTCAACTTGGAGAGACTAACCTTCATTATGTTGCATTCCATTAGCATATACGTGGGTCGGTTTATTAAGTAACCTACCCGAAAGAGGCTGATAAGCATTAGGCTCTCTCAAAGCCCCAAAATGTCCTTTGGATATTCTACGGATACAAAGGTACACAGAGTATAATGAGCTTGTGCAAATGAACGCAACAGCCAGAAGGACGCATCTGCGACCCCATATAAGGAATAAGTATTTATTGTTCATCAGCATGAACAGCCAAGTCGACTGAGCCATGTCCGTCTGCCTGTCCGTACGAACGCACAGATCTTAGAGATTGTAAGTGCTAGAGGTGCGAAGTGTAAAAAACGTAATTATTCATTTACAGCGACCAATCCTGGTCTATTGTACCCCGTACTGAGTATACAACTCTCCTATCAACCCTATTTCCTGTACAAAGGTCAGGACTTCCGTGGGTTCTAGGTTACTAATATTGATTGGGTGTAAAATGTGTTTCCCAAATCTTCTGAGTCTGCGCATCGAGTCTAGAGCATCGCAGTGTGCTAGTATGTATATGCTCAGAGGACTTCTCCTTCTCTTCACAATATCTGCATAGTTGAGTGTTTGTTATTCCCATTCTCTGCAGTGTCCCGTGTAGAGTCCTGTCAGAATCCTGAGGGCATTCTTTCCTTGTTGGATTAACTTTGGAACCTTTTGAGGTTATGGTTTACTTTTAATGCTTTAGCTTTTCTCATCCGCCTGGCGTTTACCCAGGAGGCTGTTCTAAGCGTATTCTCTTCCTTTCTATGGAGACTTTTTATGGTGTGTTGGCCTTTGCCGCAGTTGGGTTCCGGACCTACCATGCCCTTGGCTTGGCTTGTACAATTCATCGGTCAATGTCTCGGTATCCATCGTAGGGTCAGGTTATTCCTGCTGCCTAGTTGGTCCAATTTTTTCTTTGTCTCTAAGACTAGCTTTGAGGTGAAATTGTTGCCGCTAAGCGCATTGAGCGCTGCTTGGCTATCTGAAAGGATAGCTTTTTCTCCATTATGGTAGTTCTTTCCCATATTAAGGTCTGCACAACGCGAGATGGCACATACTTCGGCTTGAAATATACTTGCAAATTCTCCCATTGCCTTAGACCTTTTCGTTCCCGGTCCTGCTACCCCAACTCCAGTTCCTTGGGGCGTCAGGGACCCGTCTGTGTACCACTAAAGTGTGTGTGGTTGCATTTCATATGTTTCTTCTAGTCAGATAATTTTCTCTCTTATTACGTTTATTTACAGTGAAATTCCTGTCAAAGTGGTAGGCTGCCACCATCTCGTCTCTGGGTAGGACGATTATAGGGATTTCTTTCTCGAGCTTCTCAGAGTCCCTTAGGCTTACTATAAGGTTCTACCCACTACTGCTGTTAGTCCAAGCAGTGTTGCTTTTTTCTTCAGGCAGATGGTATGGTGGAGTGGTGTTAACTCCATCAAACCTCTAATGCCGCTGTCGGACAGGAACGCATGACTCCGGTCAGGCATATACATGCCTTTGCAGTTTTTGCAGCTGCGTATTTACAGTGAGGATATTTGCTCTTTCCCCACACGACAACTCCATAAGTGAGCATCGGTCTCACTACTATGAGGTATAGCCAACGGAGTATGTGTGGTGCCATGTCCCACGATTTTCCGGCTATGCTCCTAGATGTAAATAGTGCCCTAGTACACTTACTGAGTGTATACTCCAAGTGCGTATCAAATCTTAGCCTGTTGTCAAAGACTACGCCAAGATATTTGACCTCTTTTTCTCAAATTAGGCGGACTGGCCTCATTCTGCTTAGCTTGTATTTTCTAGTGAACGGTACTATAATCATTTTCGCAGAGTTTAGGTTGAACCTCCTTGAGACCTCCTTACAACAATCTGACGTCACTTTTTGTAGTCTTAATAACTTTTAGTACTGTACTATTGCGTCTCCATGAACGACTTGCGTCGGAAGATGATGCGATACCAGTGTGTGCAACCCGAAGGTGTGCGCAGACCATCCGTTACTCAAACAGCAGACATTTTCCGTGCCTCTTCAGGTGGGTCATTTGAGTAAGCAGTGCCAATAACCAACGAGACCGGAGGGAGGATGCTTCAACTGTTTTGAAGTCGGCCACCAACACAAGCAGGGAAATTTTTGGTATTCCTGATTCTATTTTGCCTACACCCCTGCTACTAGGAAGGGATGTTCTAAGAAAATTAAGCTTTAAACTCGAAATGAGTAAGAATACCGAAAAATGTAAGCCACAGATGGATAATATGGTTTCGTTAGTGTACAACTTGTTCAGTGCATCTCAGTTCGCCAAGCTCCTCCGATATGAGGATGTGACTAATCCTGGAAGTTTGATTAACTTATGTAAGGAGCGGTCTGCAAACATGCATCATTTCGAGAATGGTTGACAGAATTGAAAACAGTTTGTGCCGCGCTGCCGGATGAGAATATATTGTGAATGTAGGCAATGAGTTTGGCCTTGACAAAATATTAGAGTGCTGAGAGATGATAAATAGCCAGTATATCGATAAGTTTTCTGCGGATTGTGGCTCTCCTAAATGTGTAATGAGTACACAATTGACTGACTCGACCCCGTTTCATAGTACACTATATGGTACACTAGGAGATTGTCGTATTATGAGAGAGAGATTGTGACCAAAACGGTGAATGAGTTATTAGCGATGAAGATAATTCGACATAGCAATTCTCCATACGCATCGACGGTTGTATTATTGAGGAAAAAAGATGGGGCTAGTAGAATGTTCCAGGATTATCGGGGACAAAATAAGAGAACAGTACGTGACAATTTTCCGCTACCACTTATTGAAGATTGTTTAGAATATCTTGAGGGCAAGATGGTATTTTCGGTAATAGACCTAAAGAGTGGTTTCCATCACATAGGCATATACGAGCAGTCCATTAAGAACACTGCCTTTGTGACCCCCGACGGACAGTTTGAGTATTTAAGAACGCCATTTGGACTCAAGTTTGGTCCTGCCTTGTTTCAAAGATTTATATCTACCGTTCTGGAGGAGATGGTCAGGGAAGGTTGGTAGCTGGTAGTATTTTGATGGCGTTATTTTGGCCACTCGCCAAGTCATTATACAATTGGTTATGCCAAATGGTACACACCAACAGGCTATACGAGAATATCCGAAACCGTTTAATCGCAAGTCGTTACATTCATGTTTGGGTATGTTTTTCTATTTCTATTTAGCAAGACCGTTAACGGAATTGATAATAAAGGGAAGACCATTTCCATTGCGTAGGTTGGAAAGAGACGCTTTCATGACTCTAAGGGCGGCCCTTTCCAGTCCGCCTGTTTTGTTTATATTTAATCCTCAGTATGAAACTAAGCTGCATACCGATGCTAGTTTTCATGGATTCGAGGCTGTGTTGATGCAGCGGCAGGCCCGCTCTGCAGGCGACTCTGCCGAGTCGCGTTATCATAGTTTTGAACTTGAAACACTTGCCATAATTTATGCGTTACGCCGATTTCGTGTGTACCTTGAGCATAGACCATTTCTGGTTGTCACAGGCTGCATTAACTCCCCATATCGCTCCCTGGTCCTTATTTTTGGAAAGCTTTCCTTATTCAATCGCTCAACGGCCAGGTACAAGGATGACGCATGTGCTTTCAGTAGACAAACAGAGTTCTTAATTGAGGTCCTTGAAGAAACAGGTGATCCGTGTGTTACTCAGCCCGAAAGCACAAGCCCGTCCGAAGACACGTGTGATTCTGCTAAACCGAGTAATTCCGTTAGACGGTGCGACTCCGCTAGACCGCGTGATTCCTTTAGACCGTGTGACTCTATTAGGCCGCGTGATCCTCTTAGACGGTGCGATAGAATGTCCGATCCCAGCCGACTTAGTGGCAAAGAAAACTTTAAGGATGAGATGACAGTATACCGTGATTCCGAGTACCTTGGTGGTTCCATGAAGTCCGATAGCCGTGTAGAGAGGAAAATTTCACTAGGTATTTGTTCAATCCTAGGTAATGTGTGCAAGTCCATCAAAACAACCGATTACGAGGAAGGGACCGACCCCGTTGAATTAACCGACATGTTGACAGAGAAAAGTGTGATTGGAGTAGTTGGAGCGACACCAAAGGACATTGACTTATTGCTGCAAACGGAACAGATGCGCGACCTTGAGGTGCGTGATTTGCGATGGAAATTGGAGGAGAGTGAAATTACTGGTTTCGATATGATTGATGGTGTGGCGTATCGAAAGAATACTGAGGGAAAACTGTGCCTGTAAGCGGCAATGCAGATGCAGAATGAACTGATAAGAAGGTGTCACTAAAAGTTAGGCCACCTTGCCGGTGATAAGAGTGTTAATGATCTTAAGAGAAAGTACTCGTTCCCTTTCATGAAGAGCAAAGTTGAGATGTTAATTCGGAATTGTCTACCATGTATATTACATTCCGTCCCTAAAACCGTACATAACAGAACCTAGCATAGTATACCGAAAAGGCCAGTACCATTTGACACAATTCGTATAGACCACCTGAATCCGGTACCGAGTGTCAATTGTAAGCGAAAGCATTTGTTAGTGATCATAGATGCGTTCACTAAATTCTAAATTATTATTCGGATGTAACCAGCGGAGACCGAAAGTAGACGAATTGACCGAGTATCTGGAGGAGAAATTCTGCCACGAAAACCCTTGTAACTTAGCCCTTAGACAAGAAGCAAGCAAAATATTCAACTGTCACAAAAGCAAAAAGAAGATAGTTATGCACTAAGACACAGGGCACCGTCTAGGTACAGAATCGATGACTTTGTCGCCATTCGAAACGTTGACGTTACTCCCGGATAATGCAAGAAGTTCGCGCCAAAGTATCGTGGTCCGTACAAGATAATTAAAGTTCTGCCAAACGACCGATACAAAGTCGCCGTTATTGATGCTCAACTAACGCAGCAGCCATATAAAGGGTTTCTTGAGGCAGCGAGACTGAAACCGTGGAAGTATGTAGCAACACCGTGAGTTTTTGTGCGTAGAGCATAGTTAAGGATCCATGTCGGTCAAATGTCAGGTTTGGCCGAATGTAAACACCTAAATGTAACAAACCAGTTTTTATACCCTTGCAAAGGGTATTATAATTTTGCCCAGAAGTTTGCAACGCATAGAAATATTCATTTCCGAAACCATAAACTATATATATTCTTGATCAGGGCAACGAGCTGAGTCGATTGAGCTTTGTCCGTCCGTCTGTCCGTCCGTCCGTCAGTCCGTCTGTTTGTTTCTACGCAAACTAGTCTCTCAGTTTTAAAGCTATTGAGCTGAAATCTTGCGCAGACTCTTCTTTTTACAGCACGCTGCTAATATGTCGGAACCGATCGGATCGGATGACTATATCTTATAGCTGCCATAGGAACAATCGGTCGAAAATTGGGTCTTAGTGAGAAAAATTTTTTTGTTTTCAATGTTATCGTCCTTAAATTCGGCCATTATTAATATTATATGCTTTCAAACAGAATTGTAAATTTTGGTCAAAATCCGATGACTATATCTTATAGCTGCCATAGGACCGATCTTAGTGGAAGAAAACTTTTTTATTTTTAAGTATATCGTTCTTAAGGTCGGTGATTTTTAATATTAAACGCTTTCAAACTAAGTTGAAAAGGTTAATCAACATCGGGTGACTATATCTTATTGTTGTTATAAAACTGATCGATCGAAAATGGGTCTTGGTAAGAAAATTTTTTTGTTTTAATGTTAGTGTCCTTAAACTCGCCGATTACTTTTTTTATATGTTTTCAAATAGATTCGCAAAATTTGGTCTGAGTCGGATGACTATATCTTAAGGCTGCCATGGAACAGATCGGTCGGAAAATCAGTCTTAGTGAGAAAAACTTTTTTGTTTTCAATTTTATCGTTCTTAAGCTCGGCGATTGTTAATTTGATATGTTTGAAATCAGATGTTTATCTGTCGGAAAATGGAATTTAGCTAGAAACATTTTTTTAAGTTTCTCTCTCTCTCTCTCTTTCTCTCTCGCACTAAGATTGCCTGAGTTGATCGGTTAGGGTATGTTGCTGTGGTTATTGGTGGGGGGTGGGTGGTGTTAACTGGCCGTTTTTTGCATAACTTGAGTATCGTTCATCCGATCTTTATCATTCCATCAGCAAATCGATCGAATTTGGATTACTATATATCTCTAGAAGGTACGAACAGTCTATCATCAAAACTGTGGGAGATATGACGTTATTTCCTAATTGCCGGGGCGGGAGGGGGCGTGGCAAAAATTAAAAATTAACTTGATCTGCCTGCAAGTATAAGAAATATGTATATGGCCCATACATGTCAAACCTCTATCATTTACCATATCTGAGATCTGAGCGTTCATACAGACGGATAGACAGACAGACGGGCATGGCTTTATCGACTCGGCTGTTAATGCTGATCAAGAATATTAATTCTTAATAGGGTCGGAGATGATTCCTTGTGGCTGTAACATACTCTTGCACAATCTTAATATACTCTGTGAACCTTTGGTACAGAGTATAAAAATAAAGTTAAAAGTTAATCTTGAAATATTATGGCCATCCTTGGACGTTTTATTGTTTAAAACAAGGCAGCTTATAGAGGCTTGATTTGTATGCGACATAAACTTCTTATACCTGCAGGTAGGACCAAATGAAAGTTCGCTGTCGCTGCGCTGGCCTGGTCACAGTAGAGGCGCCATCAATTGGTCAGTTTTGAAAATCCCTCAACCAGCATTGCTCAAAGCAAGTAGTGGCGCCATCTATTGGTCAAGTTAAGACCAACAGAAAGTTCGCTGCCGCAGCGCATCAGCAGCGCTGCTACTGCGGAAACAGAGTATATAACAGTCGGGATTGACCGATTTTCTTACTTGTTTTACATATGAACATGTAACTATCTCTCGAGTCAGGTGCACGTGTGTATGAAAACGTTCATTTATGTCTGGATATGAGGCCCAGTGAATCAAAACCAAGGGCCCGTAAAATTTTGCGCACAAATTGCCAATTTTCGTTGAAGCGAAAGCTTGCATATCACTTTCCAATTGTCACCATATGCTATCATCAATCCAATTGGAAAAAAATTAAAGTCGTCCACAAATACGGGACAAACAGGAAAATGAAAAATCAATCTCGGCAACAGCAGAAGGGCAGAGAAACAATTCACCACTTTGCCCCGACTTCGGCTGCATGCAGTCCGCACTATGAAGCGATTAGAGTTTGTCAGGGACCACCCCGTGGCCGACCAAAACAATCTGAACTTAATAGGATTATAAAACGTGGGACTGTGTATTGTGATATCCTACGAATTACTATGCATACAATTCTTCAATTGTAACGACGAGCTTTGGGGGATGGAAAGTCAAATCAAAGCCAGTTGAACAATGAACCAAAATGTTGGATTACTAGTCAGGTCAGTACATGTGGCACACCATAAGTGCGTGCTGCCTTTCAAATTAAGGTCCCGTTTATGGATTGAGGGGAGGAGTTTTAGTTTAGGCCAAGTACCCGGGAATCTTGGACACTCTTTGGGGATTATTGTGTCGGTAGTGGCATCACATCCAAAGTCGGTAGATCGGCGAAAAATGAAATTCCCTTATAAATACAACTAAATTATTTTAGAAACTGTATTTTTAAATGGGGTTTGACATTAAAATGTTGTTTCGTGTGTTCTGGAAAACAGTCTTTAATAGAAATTGGGTTACACAAGTTTCAAATCTGTAATTTGTATACCCTTGCAAAGTATATTGTAATTTTCGCCAGAAGTTTGCAGAGCAGAGAAATATTCATTTCCGACCCCATAAACTATATATATATTCTATCAGGGCAACGAGCTGAGTCGATTAAGCTTTGTCCGTCCGTCTGTCTGTCTGTCTGTCCGTCTGTTTCTACGCAAACTGGTCTCTGGTTTTAAAGCTATCGAACTGAAACTTTGCGAAGGGTCTTCTTCGCTTAATATTAATCTAATATGCTTTCAAATAGTTTCGCAAAATTTGGTCGAATTCGGATGACTAAATCATATGTCTGCCATAGAAACGAGAACGAAGAAGAGAATCCTTTTTTTCCATTTTATCGTTCTTAAACTCGCTGATTGTTAAATTTATAAATTTTTGATTTTATAGGCAGCGTTTTTAACCTCTGATACTTTAAAAGCAGCATTTTCAAGGGTATATAAACTTCGGCACCTACGAAGTTAGCTCAGTCTTCTCGTTTTTATACTCGGCACCAAAGGTACACAAGTATGTAACAGCCAGAATGAATCATCTCCGACCCTATAAAGTATGCTCAGGGAAAAATGGCATAGTAAAAACTATAATAATCATATTTGATTTTACTATGCAATTTTTGTATTAAAATCAATTAATATGCACTTTGATTCAACTAGAATCATATTTAATCACCTCATTTTCTTTGCACCATTTATATGAGCTACTCGGGGAACTCGAACTTGAGAATTACAAGTGGTCTAATGTTGTTAGGCAGATAGTAGATTCAATTCAATACAAGTAGTATCTTAGAAGGCTTTCCGCCAGCGCGCGCAATAGCGCAGCCGGTAGAGAGGACGTTCCAATAGTGTTCAGACCAAGGGTCCCGAGTTCAAATCGCCGCAGAGTCAGTAAAAATTTTTAAACACAATTTAAAATAATTCGGTATTTTTCAGAGTCCAACTGGTGGTGGCTTCAATGGGGGATTCCTACTCTTGATTCAGAACAAACTAATTGGATTAAAATTTAATTTAAAAAAACTAAATAAAAATTTGTAATATAATATTGTCATATTCAAATTAACGTGTACACACTTAATATTTACGAATTCCATAGTGTAACGATGAATCCAAGGTGAAAATGTTAAAGTTAAAAAGTGTAAATATTGAAATTTTAGAGCATTTTTCCCTAAGTGTAGGTTTATTCTTGATCAGCATCAACAGCCGAGTCGATATAGCCGTGTCCGTCTGTCCGTCCGTCCGGGTGTCTGCATGAACATATAGATCTCAGACTAGAAGAGAAAGAGCAACCAAATTTGAAGTGTATTGTCGTCTATTGTCGTCTGCACGCAGATCAAGTTTATTTCAAATTTTATCCACGCCCACTCCCCACAATAAAAAATGTTGAATAACTCCCACAGTTTTCAAGATATCGATCTCAAATTTAAAATGTACATTTATATTCGCAATATCGATCCGATGTGTTCCAGAAATCTCTAGAGATTTTGGGGTCAGTTGTTTTTGAAAACAACCAATCCAAATGTCGGTGTTTCACAAATGTCGGAGATTTCATTTTCGGAGTTAGCTTCGGAGTTGCATGGAAAACACCTGGCAAAAACAGCTGACTGGTAGTTTTTGCGTTGGGGCTGCCACGACAGGGCTGTAGGCTTCAAAATAATTTTAATTAATGTAGGATTTAAATTTAATTTGGTAGTTTCTAAGCCAAATGGTGCAAGTGGTTGTAGTATGCACTGAGTCCCAAACTTTAAATCATTTTTAAGCAATTAGTACTTAATTGTATCGGAAAAAAATTGATGAGAACGCTGACCCGCAAAAACATTATTTTGTATTGACAGCCCTGTTGCTTACAAGTGAGTGAAGTGCACAAATATAAATTCAAAAATGGTTGTTTGGTTATTGCTGGGAGAAGGCCGTTGGCAGAAATTATGCAAAAATTTGATTTCTGATTAAGCGTAAGCTACTTTTCTGCCGCGATATTCGACTGTTTTCCATATGGCATTACTGCCCCTTCCTCCGGAGTTTTATGTTTCCCCCATAAAAACATTCTAAATTTTTTAAAGATCAAAATAAATGTAAAAAGTGTACCTAAAAACTTCACCGCTGACAACTTGTCTTCCATTTCGTAGTTTGAAATTCTCACCGATAGAATTTTTCGATAGGTTTTTCTTCATACTTCATTGAATTCACCACTTAAATCATATTTTATTAAACTGCTAATTTATCAACATAATCTTGTTAAATTTATACTTCATTTAAGCGCACAAACTTTTAATTTTGAAAAGAAAATTAAAACTCCGAAAATGTTATTGTCATAATTGGAAAAAGTTGGCAGGTTTGCTCATTGCTGCTTTCTGCTGCTCTCTGACTTTTGCATTATTTTGGTGTACAATATTTTAAAATTAATTTTTATTATGGGTTTTACCCATCAAATCTTTCATAATATTAATGCAATTCGATCAGTTAAGTATACAAGATTTGTTCCTCATTATTATATTTGACGTATGTGGGGTTTGGTGACAAGTTTTTGATTTTAGTCAATGTTACAACTGGCTAGCGCTCAAGGTCTTTTTTTTGTTTGATTATAAGCCTTTTCATAACCAACACAAACCAACAGATATTAATTACAACATTTTGGAATAGCAATTGGGTATGTCCGTACAACGATCGCTGTTTCGAGAATAACCAAATTCTCTCATCGGCGGACTTGTTTTGCTGTTCACACTTCAAACAAACATCCAGTTAGTACTTGAACTCTCAAGGAGGCGAATAAAGACATAGGAATTACACTATTATAAATTCGCCGTCCGAATTTCGGCTTTGGTTTTTTGTTTGAAGGTGTTTGTTTACCAATTGGCTGTAATTAATTCTGTTGCTTATGGCTGCTGCTCGGTGGTTGGGCTATCCGTCCAATGATCCTCCTTAGCAGGGCCACGAGTTTGACTCAAATCTCTTTATTAACAAAACATAGACCAAACAATCAAAAGAGGTTTCAGGAACACCGACAATTGCTTTTGGGTTGTTAGAGGTTTGTAGAACACGACCGTATAGGACAATATCTATAAGAAAATAAATGTTTGGGACAGCCGAAAAGTATGCAACATTTTTCTATCTTGGCCATTTATTATCTGATCTTGATGATAATTTCAGGGATTAGAGATATTGCGAACATTATTGCAAGTTTTAAATTTCGATAAAAATTGTGGGAGATATTCAACATTTCTTATTGTAGGGCGGGTGTGGGCTCGGCAAAACTTTAAAACAATCGTGATCTGCGTGCAGCCAATAGGAGTCTACATGTCAAATTTGTTCGAATCTATTTGAAAGCATATAAAAATTATAATCACCGAGTTTAAGACTGATTAAATTGAAAAAAAAACAAGTGAGAAAGTCGGTCAAGCCCGACTATAAGATACTGTGTACCAGTAAATGCCGTCGCTCGAATTTGCTCGCTCTCAATACTTGTTATATCAATATATATATATATTATACATCTATGCGTTATACGCTGTTATACGCGTTATTTGCTGCTATACGCCCAACTTTAAGTTTCTCTCTCTCTTTCCCACAGATTGTGTTTGTTTGAATCAGACCCGGCCAGCCATAGCTACCACGAGCCGAAGTCAGTCGTGCTTTTACGCAAACGCGAGCCGAACTCATGTTTGTGTGTATAGGTGAACATTGAATTGCAAGTACGGCTGTAGTCTGTAAAGACCCTCTAGTAACCGACCATCAATGCAGCGTCGACGAATCGTCGAGTGCCTGACGCATGCCGTCGACGCTCGCTCGACTACCCTCCTACTGAGCTATTGTAGTAGCAGAAGTAGTAGTAGAAGTTCTTTATTCATAGAACAGCAAAATATATAAATAGGCAAGGCATTTTGGCCGTTTGCTTTAAATTTAAAATTATACAATTCACATAAATATAAATATAAAACTAGAGCTACCGGAACGCCCTTTCTTCAGAGTCACACCACCTACCTTCCCCGCTCGTCGCGAGATAGTAGATCTTTCACTCCTCAGGATGAAGTCCCGGGCTCTACTAATTAATATAAAATCAGATTCAAATTTCAGATTTCTCTTTTAAAACGCTTCCTGCAGGATTCTTGACCTGTATTTGTGAGCATCCAGCAGATATTTTGGCAACACACTCCAAGATTGCCCGTTTAGAATTGCTACAAGCTCTTCCAATGTGAGATATGCTCTGCCCCATGAGTGGCTCTTCAGTTCCTGCAAGATTGGACAGACTGCTATGAAGTGGGTCACATCTTCGCGTGCTCTCACGTTGCAAAGGCTGCACAGCTCATTTTCGACGCGTCTATGTGGTGAATAGCTTAGCGCCAGTACCTCTGTTCTTGCTCTGCAAATATAGGAAATGGTTAAGGTGTCATAGTCTTCCCTAAAGTAATTATTTTCTCCGAGCTCGTAACTTATACGCTTGTACATCTCTCGAGAAGTGCTTTCGCGGGCTCTCTTAGCATTTGCTTCACGTGTTCTCTCGTACATTAAAGCCAGTAGTGTGGACTGACTCTCTTTCCAGGTGTTCGGGTCGGTTTGGTCTAGATTTACATCGTGTTCCGAGGCCAGTTCTGTCCATTTTTGGAAGCACTGCGATGCCGACGCTATCAGTGCAGACGCTACCATTTTCGGGTACCTGCCAGCTGATAGAGACATGATTTTATTCATATATTTAAAATCCGCTTGTATTGTGTAATGGAACAGGTAGGCCTGTCTCCTAATGTATCGCATATGTCGGCGTATTGTTTGGGAGGTAGAATATCTTTTTCAGAAAGAATATTAACAATTTTTTGGCATCTTCGTATGACTCCCATCCCCAAACTTCTGCAGCACAGCACATGATGGATCTTGCCGTGGGCTGAAACATTTTGTACTTTGTTCTCGCGCTTACATTTTTCTTATTAATTAAAGCTTTCCATGTGCTCTTCAGTGCTCTTTTGGACTCGCTTAGTTTTAAATTAATGTGCTGTTTGAAAGACATGTTTGAAGATAGGGTCACTCCAAGATATTTAAACCGTTTTACCGTTTCTAGTTCAATATTGTCAAGTGTGCATTTCTCATCTCGCGCCAGCCTCCCTCGGCCATCTCGAATTACCATTGCTTTCGACTTATCCGTGTTCATTACCAGTCCCCATTTTAGGCAGTATCTTTGCACTTCATTAATCATCTCCTGGAGCATCTTTGGTGATTCAGCGAGGATGACCATGTCGTCTGCGTACATTAGGATTTTGAAAACATTCCCGGCAAATTGCGCTCCGCCTTGGAGTTCAGTGGAGATATCATTTACAAATAAGGAGAAAAAAAGAGGGCTAGTTATACACCACTGCTTGACTCCAAGATTTGTTTTGAACCAGGGCGAAAGATTAGATCCATCCCACGCTGTCGATTCATTTTCCTCATAAAGGCTTTCTAAAACTAGTAGTATATTTGTCGAGATGCCTATATCCGCTATCTTATAAATCAGGAGTTTCCTGTCTACTGAGTCAAATGCTGCTTTAAAATCAATAAAAAAACAGGTACAGTTTTTTGTTTGTCCTCAGAAAGTCCCTGCATACCGAAGTCAACACGAAGATGCTGTCTATCGTGGAATACCCTTTCCTAAACCCAGATAGATTTTCGATTAATATTTGGTGTTCATCCAGATACGAGTTTATACGGGCTAAGATAACTGACGTAAATGTTTTTAGCAAAGTATTTAAAAACGAGAAGGCCAAGCTAACTTCGGCTGTGCCGAAGTTTTTATACCCTTGCAAATGCTTTTTTGAAATGTCAGAGTTTAAGAATGCTTACATAACGAGAGCGTAAGTTAAAGTCGGCTCTAACCGACTTCGATATACCCGTTACTCATGGAAACAAATGTTTAATAGCCTTCCTGTATGCCTGAGGTGGGTCAGCCGAAAAGTATGCAACATTTTTTAACTCGGCTATTTATTATCCGCACAACACAGTGCGCTGCTGAACGCAATGCTTAGGTTATGAGTGGGGTGGGTGGTGGGTGTTAACTGATCGTTTTTTGCTCATAACTTGAGTATCGTTCATCCGATCTTTATCATTCCTTCAGCAAATCGATAAATAATTTTGAGTACTAGATATCTTTAGAAAGTACGAACCATCTATCATCAAAACTGTAGGAGATATGAGGTTTTTTCCAAATTGCGGGGGCGTGAGGGGGCGTGGCAAAAATTGAAAATAAACTTGATCTGCGTGCAGACAATAGGAGTCTACATTTCAAATTTGGTTGCTCTAGCTCTTCTAGTCTCTGAGATCTAGGTGTTCATACAGACGGACGGACGGACGGACAGACGGACAGACGGACAGACGGACATGGCTATATCGAATCGGCTGTTGATGCTGATCAAGAATATATATACTTTATATGGTCGGAAATGATTCCTTCTGGCTGTTACATACATTTGCACGACTTTAGTATACCCTTTTACTCTACGAGTAACGGGTATAAAAATCTAAAAATTTTTTAACTGAAACCCGTTTCCGACAGATAAACATCTGATTTCGACCAAATTTCGCGAATCTTTTTGAAAACATATCAAATTGACAATCGCGGAGTTTAAGAAAGATCAAATTTAAAACAGAAAAGTTTTTCTCACTAAGACTCATTTTCCGACCGATCGGTCCTATGGCAACCATAAGGTATAGTCACTCGATGTCGATCAACTTTTTCAAATTAGTTTGAAAGCGTTTAATATTAAGAATCACCGACTTTAAGAACGATTTACTTAAAAACAAAAAAGTTTTTTTCACTAAGACCTATTTTCCGACTGATGGTTCCTATGGCAGCTATAAAATATAGTCATCCGATCCGGTCGGTTCCGACATATTAGCAGCGTGCAGTAAAAAGAAGACTCTGTGCAAAATTTCAGCTCGATAGCTATAAAACTGAGAGACTAGTTTGCGTAGAAACAGACGGACAGACAGACAGACGGACAGACAGACAGACGGACAAAGCTCAATCGGTTCAGCTCGTCGCCCTGATTAGGAATATATATAGTTTATGGGGTCGGAAATGAATATTTCTATGCGTTGCAAACTTCTGGGCAAAATTATAATACCCTTTGCAAGGGTATACGAAAAAAGAGATGCCTCTGTAAT
This sequence comes from Lordiphosa magnipectinata, assembly GCA_037044535.1. Taxonomy (NCBI): domain Eukaryota; kingdom Metazoa; phylum Arthropoda; class Insecta; order Diptera; family Drosophilidae; genus Lordiphosa; species Lordiphosa magnipectinata. The sequence continues at coordinate 117,342 of JBAMBO010002830.1, forward strand.
TGCTCACTTCTTCAGGGTTGCCCTTTTCAAAAATTGGGTAAATTATGTTCTTCTGAAAACTCTTAGGTACACATCCGGTGTTAAAAAATTCATTTAAAAGAATCAGTTAACTGGAGCACAAAACATTTTGAAGCGTACAGCAGAAATTCCGCGGGGATTCTGTCTTCTCCTGGCGCTTTTCCTAGTTTATTTTGTCTTATGGCAAGGCGCACTTCTGCAATTGGCCTTTGGAATATTCCGCTAAGTTTTTGGACGTGACGTTTATACCTCGTTTTTCGCTTGAGCCGTTTATTTTTCTCACCATCTTCCAAAAATTTTTGCTATCGTTTATATTATTGAGAGCCATCTGTAGATATAGATAATAGTAACGCTGCTTCTCTGCACAAAGTTGGTTGTAATTCCTATTCTCTCTTAGGTAGCTTGCTTTACTTTCCGGTGTGTTGTTGCGCGACACCTGTCTCAGCCAGTGCATTGAAATTTTTCTTGCCTTTTTCACAATCATTATCGTACCGGGGTTCTTTAAAGTTTTTTAGATGAGGCTTTTGCATGGCTTTTGCTGCTTCAGTTATGCAATCAGCTAAACGCTGGATGCAATTTTCAGACTGGTTTGTGGGCGAGCAGTTCATAATGCGGTCTAATACTGAGCTATTGTTTACCTTTAACATTGACATGTCCTAAGAGGTAGTGCACGGCTCTCCACATCGACGATCCGTCGACTAATAAGGAGGCAAAAGAGCGCCGAAAGAGAGAGTTTGACGTTTCGTTAACGAAATGTCGTCGATAGGGTGCCAACACACGAATCAACAATGAAGTGTTGGCGAAATGGTGTAATAAATGAGCGCATAAATAAAAAATAAATTGAAAAAGAATTAGAATATTTCAATATATATTTCGTTGATTTTATTTCAAGCTGAAAAATAACAACAAAATAACAAAATTGGTTTCAGTTCATTTTATTAATTAAAAAATACTTAAGCTAAAACAGATGAAAATAATAAGTAAAAACGAGAAGGGCAAGCTAGCTTCGTCTGTGCCGATGTTTTTATACCCTTGCAAATTCTGTTTTTGTAATGTCAGAGTTTAAGAACGCTTGCATAAAAATCAAAAATGTTTCTAGCTAAATTCCATTTTCCGACAGTAAAACATCTGATTTCAAACATATCAAATTAACAATCGCCGAGCTTAAGAACGATAAAATTGAAAACAAAAAAGTTTTTCTCACTAAGACTGATTTTCCGACCGATCGGTTCTATGGCAGCCCTAAAATATAGTCATCCGATTCAGACCAAATATTGCGAATCTATTTTAAAGCAAATAAAAAAAGTAATCAGCGAGTTTAAGGACACTAACATTAAAACAAAATAAATTTCTTACTAAGACCCATTTTCGTCCGATCAGTTCTATGGCAACCATTAGGTATAGTCACCCGATGTTGATCAACTTTTTTAAATTAGTTTGAAAGCGCTTAATATTAAAAATCACCGGCCTTAACAACGATTTACTTAATGAATAAAAAAGTTTTTTTTTCACTGAGACCCATTCTCCGACCGATCGGTCCTATGGCAGCTATAAGAAAAAATTTACAAATCTGTTTGAAAGCATTTAATATTAATAATGGCCGAATTTAAGGACGATAACATTAAGAACAAAAAAGTTTTTCTCACTAAGACCCAATATTCGACCGATAGTTCCTATGGCAGCTATAAGATATAGTCATCCGATCCGATCGGTTGAGTAGAAACAGACAAACGGACAGATGGACGGACGGACAGATGGACGGACGGACAGACGGACAGACAGACGGACGGACAAAGCTCAATCGACTCAGCTCGTCGCCCTGATCAAGAATATATATAGTTTATGGGGTTGGAAATGAATATTTCTATGCGTTGCAAACTTCTGGGCAAAATTATAATACCCTTTGCAAGGGTATAAAAAGAGAAATATAGCGATTATGGGTTTTATAGTGGTAGCCTGAAAATAAGCAAGTAATTAGAAATCAATTTTTTATATTTTTATTACTGATAACACACACGTTACACATTTCGTAACAAAAAATTCAACTATTCTATATTTGTTAAGATGCTAACATGTAAGCGTAATGAATGGGTAATTCTTACATAAGCGTCTAAGAAATCCGGTTTTAACAAGCACTCAATGTGCGCAAGCTCAGCCGTCTTCAATGGGAATTTACCCAGAAAATCGTGATCCTGTGCCCTCTCTCGTATTAACAGGCTGAGTTACTTTTTGGGCTGCCAGAGACTTTTCGCTGCCGGAGCACGCCGCAAATGCCGCTTGCTTATCATTGTTATAAAACATCACTTTAATATTAGAATCATAATTTATTATTATTAATATTGCCTTACGTCCTTTCCAATATGAATTTTCTTATAATTTGCTATTTTTAATTTGTTTTTGACTGTTTCACAAAAATTATAATTATTTACAGTTTAGAAGACCCATTTCTACTGAAACTATTTTTAAGTGTAGTTTGGATTGGTGATCTCAAAAATCGATTTCAAAAAATTTTTCACGGCATCGTTTTTAAATATGAATTTTTTTCATTTTTTCGGTAGGTGCACTAACATATCTCAATTCATAATCTTCAGATGGTATCAAGCAAGATATGAATCGAAAGGTAATAGAATGGTCAATAATCGCACAGAACATTATTTTCAAATCGGTTAAGTGGTTTGAGTACAACAATAAAACATATTTCAAAAAAATCAATTTTTTGATCGAAAACGCAATAAATTTCGTTTCCAAACGCTTAGGAAGAATATTCAAAAACTCACAAAAATTATTTTTATTTCTTCCACCTAAGAATCGCACTTTTTCGAAGAAAATAAGATATCGATGAACAAAATCTATGAATAAATACAGGAGCTGTGAACAGTTGAGTGCTGAAAAAAGTGGTGTTTTTGAGATTTTTAATAAAAAAAAAATTTTCATTTGCCTAGACTTTTGTTCTGTTCTGGGATTTTTTTCTGATGTGGCTATTCGCCCACTTCTAATATTGACCAAAGACGAAGAAAATAGAAAAAAAAATTTTCTTAACACTTAAAATACTAAAATTTTAATGTTAGTTCCTTCACTTAAATTGATCCAGCTTCAATATTTATTCATAGATTTTCTTCAACAGTACCTTATTATCTTTGTAGAAGTGCGATTCTTAAGTCAAAAGAATAAAAATAATTTTTTTTGACATTTTATATTTTTCCTAGGCGATTAAAAATGAATATTCTTGCTTTTTTGAGCAAAAAATCGATGTTTTTGATATATTTTTGGTCATTGTATTCAAACTTCTAAACCGATTTGAAAACAATGTTCTACGTTATTATTGGCAATGACCTTTCGGTTCGGTTGACACCATCTGACGATTATGAATTGAGATATGGCATAAAATGTAAGTGCACCTACCGAAAAAATTAAAAAAATTCATATTTAAACAAGAAAGAAAGTCGGTCAAGCCCGACTATAACATACTCTGTACCCTTACACTCGCATTTGCTCAGGAGTCAAACGGCCAGTTAACACCCCTCGCACAACGCGGTGCGCTCTCTAAGTTTCTCTCTCTCTCTCTCTTTCTCTCTCGCACTAAGATTGCCTGTTTTGAACGGTTAGGGTATGTTGCTGTGGTTGTTGGTGGGGGGGTGGGTGGTGTTAACTGGCCGTTTTTTGCCCATAACTTGAGTATCGTTCATCCGATCTTGATCATTCCTTCAGCAAATCGATAAATAATTTTGTTTACAAGGTATCTATAGAAGGAATGAACAATCTATCTCCAAAACTGTAGGAGATATGAAGTTTTTTCCAAATTACGGGGGCGGGAGGGGGCGTGGCAAAAATTGAAACTAAACTTGATCTGCCTGCAAGTATAAGAAATATATGTCCCATACATGTCAAACCTCTATCTCTTACCATCTCTGAGATCTCTTCGTTCATACGGACAGACAGACGGACAGACGGACGGACGGACGGACGGACAGACGGATAGACGGACAGACGGACAGACGGACATGGCTATATCGAATCGGCTGTTGATGCTGATCAAGAATATATATACTTTATAGGGTCGGAAACGATTCCTTCTCCCTGTTACATACTTTTGCACAAACTTAATATACTCTATGTACCTTCGGTACAGAGTATAAAAACGTTGCCATGAAAAATTTTTGAAATCGATTTTTGAGATCACCAATCCAAACTACACTTAAAAATAATTTCAGTAGAAATGGGTCATTTAATTATTTTTATACTCTTTATTGAAGGTACATAGAGTATATTAAGTTTGTGCAAAAGTATGTAACAGGGAGCAGGAATCGTTTCCGACCCTATAAAGTATATATATTCTTGATTAGCATCAACAGCCGATTCGATATAGCCATGTCCGTCTATCCGTCTGTCCGTCCGTCCGTCCGTATGAACGAAGAGATCTCAGAGATGGTAAGAGATAGAGGTTTGACATGTATGGGGCATATATTTCTTATACTTGCAGGCAGATCAAGTTTATTTTCAATTTTTGCCACGCCCCCTCCCGCCCCCGCAATTTGGAAAAAACGTCATATCTCCTACAGTTTTGAAGATAGATCGATCGTACCTTCTAGAGATACCTTGTAAACAAAATTATTTATCGATTTGCTGAAGGAATGATAAAGATAAAGACGATACTAAAGTTATGGGCAAGAAACGGCCACTATAGCTTGGACGCCAAGGGATGGAATATCACATGCAATTTGCAGCTAGCTGATCCCCAGTTTTTCGAACCTCGCCGAATAGACTTGCTTTTGGGTGCAGGGCTATTTTTCGATTTGAAGTGTGTGGGCCAAATTCGACTGGCCAGTCATTTACGAACGCTCCAGAAAACAAACTCGTTTGGATCGTTTCTGGTGGCATTTCGAATGCTCAGGATAAGCGTTCGGCTCTTGCAGCATTTCTTCAACCACACAATTCAAATTCAGATGACCATAATTTGTCTGACTTAGTCAAGCGTTTCTGGGAAATTGAAACTGATTATTCGTCTTCTCCAACAATTTCTAATGAGGACGCTCTTTGTGAACAGCTCTTTTTGAATAATTTCACTCGCCTTGATTCCGGCCAGTATTCCGTACGTCTGCCAGTCAAGTCTAACTTTGTGGTACTTGGAGACTCATATCAACGGGCTTTGCGCAGATTTACAAATTTGGAAAGAAAGTTGGCCAAGCACCCTCAATTAAAGATCCAGTACGCAGCCTTTTTAAAGGATTATGTGGACTTAGGCCATATGTCTCGAGCATTAAAACAGCCAAATACAACACAGATTTTCCTTCTACATCACTGTGTCTTTAAGCTAGACAGTTCGTCTACTAAAGTCCGAGTGGTTTTTGATGGCTCTGCCAAAACCACATCTGGGGCTTCCCTGAATGATCTGTTGATGGCTGGCCTGACTATACAGCCCAAAATCTTTAATACACTGCTACGGTTCCGGCTCTTCAAAATTGAGTTATGTGGAGACATATGCACAATGTACCGTTGTGTACTCGTTTCTCATCCTGACGAGTACATGCAATGTATTTTATGGCGCAGTGATCCATCCGAAGAAATTAAAGTGTACAAGTCGGATTCTGTCACTTACGGAACCAAGCCCGCAGAATTTTTGGCGATCCGTGCCATGCACCAGTTAACTCTTGTCGAGGAAGCTTCTTTTCCACTTGGTGCAAAAATAGTCTGCCGGGACTTTTATGTGGATGATCTCATTTCTGGAGGAGATACTGTAGAAGAGGCTGCCGAAATCCGTCATCAAGTTAAAGAGCTTCTGCTACGGGGAAAATTTCCTATTCGAAAATGGTGTTCGAATAAGCCAGCCGCTCTAGAAGGCGGGTCGAAGGCTGATCGAGAAAAGCTGCTGAAGCTTGATGATGGAAATGACGTAGCTAAAGCCCTGGGACTAGTATGGGATCCCAGCACGGATCATCTTCTGTTAAAGTTCACTCCAGTTATAGCCGAAGGATCCATTTCCAAGAGCACAGTATTGTCCTCGATCGCTAAACTCTATGATCCGCTAGGTCTCATATCACTCATGTCCTCTGTGCATTCAGATTCAGTAGTTACCTCCAGCTGCTGCGCCTCCTCAACCTCCACCGACGGCTGCTCGTCGGGCTTTGCAATCCAGTCTAGCTGAACTGCATCGTCCTCTTCGCAGTTTTTTCCCTCCTCGGGTTTGGTAATGATTTTCATCGACAGAAGGCGAGCAGTCAGGAACTGCAACTCTCGAGCAGATGGTTTGGTGTTGTTTCCCAATCGAGCTCTAACTGCACCAAAAAAGTTTTCTAGGCTGTCCTGACTCAGCTTGGATGTAAAAACAAATTCTACTCCTTCATCCAACAAGTCTTGGCACAAGTCCACGATATTTTTCAACGTGCCGATCATACCTTGATGGCATTGATTTTGGTTAACGAAAAATACTGACTCAAGGTAAGAGAGAAACTCGGTAAGTCCCGACGTGGCTTGTACGGCTGTAAGGTGTCTTACACTTCGCCTGCGAGGACCTGCTGTTGAGTAAGTCGAATCCCCTGTCCATCTGTGACAAGAAATCGGCAGTCGCTAATGCAACCTTCATGGCGCCTTCCGAAAATTGCTTTCCCTCCCAACAGACCCTGATGGCAGCTGCAACAGATCTTGAAAAAATCTGCGCTGCGTATTTCACGCCCATCTTTTGAAAGGTGCTCTGGTTTACGTGGACTTCGGTCAACTTGGGCAGCATTCTGGTCGTCCCGATTGCTCGGTCGATCCGGTACAATTCGGTAATAACTGCCCAGCTGGCGAAGCCCATGGGAGTGTGAACGTTACAATTTATTAAGCAATTTCGGAAGCTCTTTAACAAATGGACGTAGTCGTAAAGAAGATATATTTTCTTTCCGTTTCTTATATACTGCATGTCGGCGAATGACTCAAGAGAGCTAAAGGCGGACCGATTGGAGCTGCCCTGGTCGCAAATCAGTGCACGGAACTTCAGGCCCAGCTTTTCTAATACGACCACATTCTCTAGGAGAATTTCCTTCAGCTTCGTTTGAGTCGTACGGTGCCCACAGTAGTAAGAAAAACAAACTTCCACGGCTGCACGATTCCTTTTACTTGGAGGAACAGAAAATTTGTTGCCAACTCCCGTTCTCTAACACCACTACCGTAGTCGACGAAGCCATCGATCTGATCAGTGCTGGAATTATATTCTAATTCCGTTCGACCGAAAATTTCATCAAAGACGATGACGCAGTTCTTCTCGTTCTCCGTTATGACCATGACGTGCTTGTGGATGTTATCGCACACTATTTGGTTAATGCCGGGCGCAATTCGTCGAATCGGGTTCCAATTAAAAAGCGTTCTCGGATGTGGCAAAGGAAGCTGAAGACCAGAACACATGTATCTGTAGCATTTGGCGGAACGGTAGTAAATGTTCATGAGCAAATTTTTCTCAACCGCATTGTAGTTCCTGCGCTTGTGGCTAAGCAATATTCTCGAAAGAGCTTGCAAATCTTCGTTAGCTACGTTTGGAATTACAATGCACCGCGATGTCTGCTCCTCATGGTTTTCATGGCTCTCTTCTATTTTTTTCCGAAGCTTTCCAATTTCCTCTTCCATTTCTAGGCATTTTTCATCCAATTTATCATGATTTTTCGACAGCTCCACGAATTTGTTGCGCCAGTATTGTTCGTTCCTACATTCCTACTACAGAACATTTCGCATCGTGCACAACCCAATTCTACCGCCTCTTCTTCACCCTGGACCACGCCAGATAGCAGCTCCTCCTGATCCCCCTGGATCCCCTCAATATCCATAATGGGATAGGTTTTTTTTTTTTCGTCTTAAGAACATCTTGAGGGTGGAAGTGCTTATTGCAGATGTACAAATGCACGTTGCTCTGCATGGACGATTTGACATGCAAAATAGATGGAGGGAAGGGCATGAACACCCAACCACACAGCACATTCTTTGCCATGATTCAAAACACGGCTGGTGAACAGGCTGTCCAGCATGACCCAAACTAATAGTTGGGATCGATCCCGTACGGAGCCAACGCCCGCCTGCAGAGTGACATACACCAGTCAAATGGCGCTCACAGATTCGCGATTGGGCATTGACGCTATCCACGTCAAGTCGCAAAATTTTCACACCAAGACAGCCTAGAGCTACGCACTTAATATTTGGCATTTTTAAAATGTATTATTTTAAATCGCAGCAGATTCGCACAGAGGACTTGTTGTGTCGACGGCTGAATCGCTAATGCCGCAAAGCTGGTCGCAATGCGCGCACCAGCCAAATGCATGGCAAATTTGCGGTGTTGACGATTTTCACGTTTTCGGTCTGAAGCAGTGGACGATAAAAAGCAAAATCACATTTTGGCTTGGCATTTATGTGTGTGTAGCCACTGAACGTTCAGTGGCAACGTTGGTCTGACGTCATAAGCATAAGCAAATTACAAAAACAAAAACCAACGCACATGTGCGAGAGGAGAGAAACACAAGCAAAAAATAAAAACAAAGAAGCATAGGCAAAGACAACGCTCTGTGCGTTCGTGTCCGAAAACTGCCAGAGCCTCGATAGCCTCATGGTTTTTTTCGGACTAAATTTAAGAGAGCGATTTCATCTCTGGTTATTTTGTCCTCTCTGCTTGAACCCACGACTTCAACATTCAGAGGCCACCTCTCATCCTTTACACCACGCCTCTCGTTGCTGTTACGGTGTCCAAGGGACCTATAAGGGCTAAGTGCTTTTGCCTGCTGTGCTTTAAGTACGATTTAAGCGCAACCATCTGCGTGCGAGTAATAGCCGTCTGAGCTAAAGCGCTGTCGCCGTTCGTGGTGTATTCAGTTATTATGCAAGGGTCCCGAGTTCGATTCCCAGTTAACCCAGTTAAGGTTTAAGGTTAAGGTAAGGTAAAAAAAAAGAATTTTCATAAGTGGTGGGGTAACAAAATGTGATTGAGCGAGCAGCAGAGCTAAACTCCCCCTCCTCCTCCTCCCCCTCTTCACTCCACCAACCACCCACACTCCTTCCTTAATGTGGTTAATATTTATACCCGTTACTCGTAGAGTAAAAGGGTATACTAAAGTCGTGCAAATGTATGTAACAGCCAGAAGGAATCATTTCCGACCATATAAAGTATATATATTCTTGATCAGCATCAACAGCCGATTCGATATAGCCATGTCCGTCTGTCCGTCTGTCCGTCCGTCCGTCTGTCTGTATGAACACCTAGATCTCAGAGACTAGAAGAGCTAGAGCAACCAAATTTGAAATGTAGACTCCTATTGTCTGCACGCAGATCAAGTTTATTTTCAATTTTTGCCACGCCCCCTCACGCCCCCGCAATTTGGAAAAACGTCATATCTCCTACAGTTTTGATGATAGATGGTTCGTACTTTCTAGAGATATCTAGTACTCAAAATTATTTATCGATTTGCTGAAGGAATGATAAAGATCGGATGAACGATACTCAAGTTATGAGCAAAAAACGGTCAGTTAACACCCACCACCCACCCCACCCATAACCTTAGCATTGCGTTCAGCAGCAATCTTAGTAAGAGAGAGAGAGAGAGAGAGAGAGAGAGAGAGAGAGAGAGACTTAGAGAGCGCACTGCGTTGTGCGTTGTGTGTTAACTGGCCGTTAGACTCGTGACCAAATTCGAGCTGCGACATTAAGGGTGCAGAGTATGTAATAGTCGGGCTTGACCGACGTTTTCAAAAGTTTTGTTGTCTGATCTGTTTATCGTGATGAATTTGGAGTCATTTATGTTGGATTTAGTAATTGACAAATGTCTATTAATATCTGGCGGATAATAAATAGCCGAGTTAAAAAATGTTGCATGCTTTTCTGCTGACCCACCTCAGGCATACAGGAAGGCTAATAAACATTTGTTTCCATGAGTAACGGGTATATCGAAGTCGGTTAGAGCCGACTTTAACTTACGCTCTCGTTTTTTTTGTATTCTGTATTTACCAGAACGGTATTTATCGGTTCCAAAAACAAGAATGGATAGTTCTTAAAATCAGAAAAGCGTTCTCCAAAACTTCGTTCTTAAGATAAGCCCGTTGTTCTCGGTATAAGAAAAAACGGACTTACCCTACTATTGAGAACGAAAATACATTTTTTTCTGAGTGTATGTTAGTTCTTCTATGGCTGCTCAAAGCACAATAAGGCCCACAGCCAATTTACATAGTCTCCCCAAATGTGCTGTTAAGCGTTACATTGACTGTTAAGGGTGACATTCAAATTCTTATCTCCGTACTTGCAAAAAGTTAAAGAGGCGAAGTTATAACTTCTGCTTCTCTTCCCTCAATTTTTGTATGAAACTTCTCCTTGCTTCGGATATCCGTATGGGGCTTTAGCGTGGAACCTTTTCTTTGGCGTAAAATTTATAATGAATCCGCTATGAAGTTGTATGGACTCAACCACATTGAATGCTATTACAAGAATGCTGCATAGTTAGTGGACATTTAAAATTCGAAGTTAAATTCGAAAACTAATAATTTAATATATGAGTATATAACACAGTGCTACAAATTTCAATTTCAACATAGCGTACGCTTCAGAGCAGGTCACGTATAGCATTATTTTTTATATTTTATTATTCAGCGTAAGTTCCAAGCATATGATTTCAAATTACGCATATCAAAGCCAAATCGTTTGTTGTCGTGTCCGCTTGATTCAATGCGAATACCCTAGACCTATATTGGCGGAACTGAGATATGATAAGTGCCAAAGCGACTAAATTTTGATGGAGAATCCATTCCCGAGGAAAACCAAGTATGAGGAAGTGCTATACGCGACCTGCTCTACAGCGTACGCTATGCCAATACCCAGGTTATTTTGCACCGTAGAACTGTGTAATGAAATCATACGTTCTTACATGTTAAGGCTTGATTCCACATGACATAAAAATTTATTTCGGCACAATACTTCATACAAATAAGACTGCAGTGTAATATCCATTCATTTTGATATTTTCGTTTATTTTCGTGCGTTCTGGAAATAGGCCTTTAACTACGTATAAAAATACGAAATATGATAGAATTTTACTGTCAATGTGAAACCATTCACTTTGTGTCGAGTTTTGAGTCGATTACAGGAATAAAATGATTTAGATTTATCTCAGAATATAATTTTTCCAATATTAAAAATAAGTAATATACCGTATACCGAATAAAAATCCGGGTACCGTATCGAAATTAATTGAAAACCGAAACACAACCTTTAACCGAAACATTCATTTCCGTACGTACCGGAATCGGTACCGGAACCGAAATTCGTTTCGGGGTTAAGCCCTGCTTAGAACATATATTGTATTCATTCTCCCGAGCTCAGTGCACATATTCACATCTACATAAATAATCTACCAACATCAAGTAAATCGTTCTTAAGGTCGGTGATTATAAATATTAAACGCTTTCAAACTTGTTTGAAAAAGTTGAACGACATCGGGTGACTATATCTATTGCTTGCCATAGGGCCGATCGGTCGAGAATGGGTCTTAGTAAGAAATTTTTTTGTTTTTAATGTTAGCGTCTTTCAACTAGCTGATTACTAATTTTATATGCTTTCAAATAGATTCATAACATTTGGTCGAAATCGGATGACTATATCTTAAGCTGCCATACAACCGATCGGTCGGAAAATGAGTCTAAGTGGGAAAAACTTTTTTGTTTTCAATTTTATCGGTCTTAAACTAGGCGCTTGTTAATTTGATATGTTTTCAAAAAGGTTCGCGAAATTTGGTCGAGTTCAGATGTTTATCTATCGGAAAATGGGGGGAAAAAATTTTTTATTTTTATGTAAGCGTTCTTAAGCTCTGACATTTCAAAAATGGCATTTGCAAGGGTATAAAACCATCGGCACAGACAAAGTTAGCTTGGCCTTCTCGTTTTAAATTACCTTAAATACCTCAAAATATCTTAACCCGAAATCTGTATGCTTCTCAGCGGGAGCAATAAATTAATTTAAAACTCATACACAGGAAAAACAAGAAAGAAAGTCGGTCAAGCCCGACTGTAACATACTCTGCACCCTTAATGTCGCAACTCGCACTTGCTCATGAGTCAAACGGCCAGTTAACACACAACGCGGTGCGCTCTCTAAGTCTCTCTCTCTCTCCCTCTCTCTCACTAAGATTGCTTCTGTTGAACGGAATGCTGTGGGTGTCGGTGGGTGGGTGGTGGGTGTTAAATGGCCGTTTTTTGCTCATAACTTGAGTATCGTTCATCCGATCTTTATCATATCACCCACAGCAAATCGATAAATAATTTTGATTACTAGATATTTCTAGAAGGTACGAACCATCCATCATCAAAACTGTAGGAGATACACGTTTTTCCCAAATTGCGGGGGCGGGAGGGTGCGTGTCAAAAATTGAAAATAAACTTGATCTGCCTGCAAGTATAAGAAATATATGTCCCATACATGTCAAACCTCTATCTCTTAACATCTCTGAGATCTCTTCTTTCATACGGACGGACGGACAGACAGACGGACGGATGGACAGACGGACATGGCTATATCGACTCGGCTGTTAATGCTGATCAATAATATATATACTTTATAATGTCGGAAACGCTTCCTTCTCCCTGTTACACACTTTTGCGCAAACTAAATAAATATATACTCTATGTACCTTCGGTACAGAGTATAAAAACTGGCGGGAATTTTTTAATCCTAAAAAGTGTGATTTGTTCCCGACAATAGGATTACATTTTTATTGTACGAGTGGGCGTTTATCATTCCGAAAAGGATTGTTTAATGTACGGATCGTACGTAACAACCAATTGAGAGAGTGAGAGAGTGAACTAACTGACAGCTAAAGCAAATTTCGTCTCTTTGCTTCTCTCGTCGTTGTTCGATCTCCTTTTTACATGCAGCATTGACCGCTTGCTAGAAGAAGTACAAATACCTAGGTACATACCTAGATACGTATGTTGTGAACCTTTTACCTTACTTCTTTATTTTTAATTTCCAGTACTTGGACTTAGGTCCAAATTTCATTTACCTTGTCAAAAAGTAAGGTATAAGGTACTTTAATTTGAATGAGAATTTAATTTAAAATAATAGCCTTCGTTAAAAACTAATTATAAAAATTCTTAAAAGCCAGAGGAGTCTCAAGAGGCTTCGTCTCAGCAGGTGGCAGGCAATAATAGAATCAGCAGCTACAACAATCAATCGTCTTTATCCAAATAGCAGCAACTTCCACTAATGTATTTCACAACAGCATCCCAATAAAAAGTCACTTTAAATTTATATTTATTTTATATTCAATATTCTTTTCGGAGCACAACTTCTTGCCACACCAACACAATACAAGAGAAGAAGGAGTCGGTAAAACGGAAACAGCGATATTTGGCCATACTACAAAATGGGCTAACGCCTCCATGTATATAAAATGTTTTTTCCAAATTAGTGGTATTCATGCACAACAGTAGGAACGTGAAAATGAAATAGCTGATATTTTTCAACACACCTCCTCAAAAGCATTATATATCTTGTACATTATACATATATCTCGACTCATCTTGTTATAATTTAACTTTATTGTGACAAGAAGGGCTATCTATGGGAGCTTACAATTCTAGTCCAACATTTGTTGCAAGGATTGGGAAAACCCATTAAAACCCAATCAGACTAGGTAAAAATAAAATTAGCAAATTCAAAATATAACAGTATTAAAGTAATCAAGGTGAATTAATTTTAAATGTATCCATTCATTATTATCTTAAGTAAGTAGGTTTAAAGAAAAGTTAAATTAATGCAGTCTCTATATAATTCGAAGAGACCCATGTAGCTTCTTTGCTCAGTAAGTCGTAGGTTATAAAAATATATTATTCATTCAAGCCCATTTGGTCTTGCGGCTCAATAAATCGTGGTGCTGGAAGTGTCTTAGTTAGGATGTCTGCAATTTGTTTATCTGTGGGAATATATTCAAGTTTAATTAGTTTCTTTTCAACTTGCTCTCTTGAAAAGTGGTATTTTATATCTATGTGCTTTGAACGTTTATGACATGAGGGGTTATTGGCAATACTAATACATCCCTGATTATTTTCATAAATTGTAATTGGATGCTTTATTTCAATTTTCAAACTTTTCAGTAATGATTTCAACCAGATAGCTTCCCGAACTGCTTGAAATAAATCCATATATTCTGCCTCAGTTTAAGAAGCAGCTACAGAATTCTGCTTCCTTGTATTCCAACAAATTAAGTTGGATTCAAACATTTTGAATAGATATCCTGTAGTACTTTTCCTGTCACTCGCACTTCCTCCCCAATCTGAATCTACATATCCAATAAAAAGTTCATTATATTGAATATTTTTCTGAAAAGTTAATTTCAGTTCAAGAGAACCCTTTAGGTATCGCAAAATTCTTTTTAAACATTGCCAAAGCTCATTATTATTCTTTTCGCAATATCGACTTAATAAATTAATAGGTGCGCTAAGATCTGCTCTTGTACATAGCATAATGTACATTAAGCATTCTATTAGATTGCGACACGGTGCGTCACATTTATTATCTGAGCTTAACGCAGTATGATTCAATTTACTTGGAAGAGGAGACTTAACAGGATTGCACTCTACCATTTTGAATTTCAATAAAACGTTTTTAATGTAAGCTTCTTCTTTTCTTCTTCTTTATTGGCCCGAGGTTGCATCACAACCGCTTGACGGTCTTGGCCTCTGCAATGAATGCCCTCCACTCGCTTCTGCATTGTGCGAGCTGGCACCAGTTGTTCACACCAAGGTTGGAAATGTCTTTCCGCACTTAATCATCCCATCTTAGTGGTGGGCGACCCCTCCTGCCTTGTCCTCCAAAGTCAGCCGCCCTCGCGTTGTACGTCTTTTTTACTGGAGCTTCTTCATCCATCCGGATTGCATGTCCTAACCAGCGCAGCCGCTGTTGCTTTATGCGCTTGACTAGACTGATGTCCTTATAGAGCTCATACAGTTCGTGATTCATTCGCATGGGATATACATCGCCAACTTTTAAAGGTCCATATATCCTCCGAAGGATTTTTCGCTCGAAAACGCCAATCGCCTCCTCATCTGCTGCTGTCATTGTCCATGCTTCTGCGCCGTATTGCAGGACTGGGATGATAAGCGACTTGTATAGCGCTATTTTTGTTCTTCGAGAAAAGGCTCTGCTCTTGAACTCCCTACTGAGCCCGTAGTAGCATCTGTTTCCAAGAGTAATTCTTCTTCGGATCTCCAGGCTGATGTTGTTGTCGGCGGTAATCATCGTCCCGAGGTAGACAAAATCCTCTACAATCTCAAAGTTGTACTCCCCCATAGTAACAAATGGTCCAAGACGCGTAGACTTGTCTTGTCCTCGTTTACCGCTAAGCCCATCAGTTTAGACTGCTTCTCAATCTCTGAAAACGCCCTGCTTACCGCCCGTTCGTTTTTGCCGATAATGTCAATATCATCGACGTTTGCGAGTAGCATTAGATCTTTATAAAGAAATGAGCCCGATCTGCTGGCATTTAGGCACTGGCGCAGTATGTACTCCATCAGTAGATTAAAGAAGTCACACGATAGGGTGTCACCCTGCCTAAAACCTCTCTTGGTATCAAAAGGTTCGGAGAGGTTCTTTCCTATTTTGACGGAGCCTCGAGTGCTTCTCAACGTCATCATGCAAAGTCGAGCGTACTTTGCTGGTATACCAAAGGTAGACAGGGCTTCAAAGAACCTTGACCTTATCGGTGTGTCAAAGGCTGATTTATAATCAACAAAAAGATGGTTGGTTTTGATATTTCTCTCATAGGTCTTCTCCAGGGTTTGTCGCAATGTGAATATCTGGTCTGTGGTGGATTTACCAGGTCTGAAACCACACTGATAAGGTCCGATCAGTGTGCTAATAAGCGGCCTTAGACGTTCACAAATAATGCACGACAGAATCTTATATGCGATGGGAAGGAGACTGATCCCACGGTAGTTGGCGCAAACTGCAGGGTGTCCTTTTTTAAAAAGGGGGCAAATTACACTTAGACTCCAATCTTCGGGCATGCTCTCGTCGGACCATATTCTGCTGATGAGTTGGTGCATGCACCTTACCAACTCCTCGCCTCCAGCCTTAAACAGTTCAGCTGGCAGGTCATCTGCTCCGGCTGATTTGTTGTTCTTAAGCCTTTTTATGGCTACACAGACTTCGTGATGGTCCGGTGGGTCTATCTCTATGTTTTCGATTGGTGGCATCGCTACTTCTCCAGAGGCGGTATTGTGTTCGTTGTCGCCTCCCAGCAGGTTGGCGAAATAGCTTCTCCATTTGTCTAGCGCCACTTGCGGATCTGTGACCAGATTTCCATTTTCGTCCTTGCATTGTGTGACTACGGGTTTGAAACCTTCGGTAAGTCGTCTAATCTTTCGATAGAATTTTCGAGTCTCACCCATGCCGAATAGCATCTCGACTTCCTCACGCATGCGCCTTTCTTGCTCATTCTTTTTCCTTCTGAAAAGGCGCTTCTCCTCTCTCCTTTTCTTCCGGTATTGCTTTTTAACAGCCCGCGTTGCTCCCGACTGCAGAGTTCTCCTGTAGGCAGCGTCTTTCTCTGTAGTTGCGTCGCGGCACTCCTCATCATACCAAGTCTGATTTCGAGTGTGCTCGGCGTATCCGAGTATCTCCTTGGCAGCCGTACTCATGGAGTGTAATATATGATTCCACTGTTCGCTTACACCAGAAGGGAATGGTGAGTTTTCCCTGAGCAAATGGAGTGCCTTCCGTCGATCACAACATGATCAATCTAATTTCGCGTTAGTTGATCAGGGGACTTCCAGGTCGCCTTATGGATGTCGCGATGTTTAAACCTGGTACTACTTATGACCATGTTCCTGCCCGCGGCAAAATCTATTAGCCTCTCTCCGTTACCGGAGGTTGTTTCATAAAGGCTAAATCGGCCGACTGTCGAGCCAAAAACTCCTCTCCCAATTTTAGCGTTAAAGTCGCCAAGCACGATCTTTATGTCGTGATCGGGGCAGCGCTCATATAATTGTTCCAGGCGCTCATAGAATTCGTCTTTTATCGAAGCGCCCTTGTCTTCCGTTGGGGCGTGTGCACAGATAAGATTAATATTAAAATATTTAGCCTTAAGTCCAAGTGCGGCTAGTCGCATGTCCACTGGTGTGAAACTGATGACAGAGCGACGAAGTCTTGCACTGACTGCAAAGCCGCATCCAAACTCATGCTTGGAAGCATGTCCGCTGTAGTAGATCTCCCAGGGTGCATTGGTTGTTGATGTTCTTTTTACCATGCTCCCCTGTCCAATCCATCGCATTTCCTGAAGTGCGGTAACGTCCGATGAATATTTCTCAAGGACATTCACCAGCTGGACATCAGCACCTTCTCTGTTGAGGGTGCGAACATTCCAGGTGCATATCCTCAAATCGTGATCCTTAAAACGTTTGCGTGGGTCGTCGTCAGAGGGGGTCCGAATCCGAGGCATTGTTGTCGCAGTTTTCATTGGTGGAGTTTTTTTGACGGCGGTGGGTACCAAACCCGACGCACCAACCCTATATATTGTACCCTGTAGGGAGGGCTCGCCGCTCACGTAAGCCAGAAGCTTTGCGGAAGCAAAGCGTTCTGTTTACAGTGGTCACCAACGAGTAGGTGTGAGTCGACTTGAGACGCAGTAAGCCAGGATCGCGCTGGGTTCGCCCCCATTAGGTCCAGAAAAACTATGACTAGAAATTTCTGGACGACCACCAATTTAATGTAAGCAGTTTGGCTTAAATGTACCTGACCATCAGTTCTGTCAATCTTAATTCCAAGAAAAAATTTAATTTCTTTCAGATCAGTCATTCTAAACATATTCATTAAATAGGATTTAAAATGATTCATTGTTTGAATACTTTTTGCAGATATTACTAAATCATCTACATACAATAAGACATACATATATGCATTCGCATTCTTTTTGAAGACGGACGTGTGTTTTTTTAACCTGCGCTTCTTTTAATTTCCTTGCCAGTGTCAAAATCGATTCTGCTTGTTTGTCTTGTGCTATTAAGTTCTCGGGCTAATATATTTACAATAGCTTTCATTAATTTGGCTGCTATTATTTTGTAAACTTAACGCAAAAACAAATTCTGCATTCCTGTTGCCGTGCATTTAGATTTGTTCTTTCGTTTTATTTTATTATATTTGCCTGGCTTTTTGGTCAACCGATCGCGCTCTCTTGTTGTTGTTGGTGTTGGTGTAGCTTAACTCCCTCCCTCCCGCTCACACTCATCTCTCTCGCGCTCGCGATCGCGTCCACCCGCGTTCTGACTACTTGTGTGCATTACAGTTACTGTGTGTTTTGTGAATTTAGTTTTTGTTTTTTTTTTCTCTGCTTGAAATAGCTGTAGGCTGTTTCTAGTTACTCCAACTGTTTGCCGATTGTTTGACCCCAGTGGTGAGTTTGGTCTGTATACAATTGATTATTTGGTGCCGAATTTAATTGCCCTATTAAAAAATGAGTTATCCGGTCTGCTTCAACAAAAAGTGCAAGTTGTCGTCTGCCTCCAACGATACCTTTATCGTGTGTTGGCTTTGTGACCATATTATGCATGTCAAATGTGCTGGTTACACTGCCAGGGTTAAAGACTGCATCAAGCTAGACAGTGGACTGAAGTGGAGTTGTGGGTCTTGCCGTGAAATAGAAATGGACATGAGATTGTTTATGAGGCAGACCAGAGATGGTCATAAGCGCGTGTTTGCTAACTTTCGGAAAGTTACTGACGAGTTTGTGACGCTGGAGAATCACAATTCGCCAGTTTAAAACTGATGAATGAGTCTCCCACGCGCAAAAAAACCATTCGCTCGGGTGTACCTCAGGAGCAAAGTGTTCTTTCTGTCCCTGATCAGGCTCAGGGCCCATCTTCTCCTAATATACAGCGTCTAATATCGTCTAATACTCCGGCTCCAGCGCGGAGGATAATTGGTACTGGAGATTTTATCACTACAGACAGTGGCATCTCTGATCCCAATTTAGCGATATCAGATGTAGTGTCCGAAATGTCCGTCCAGGAGGTCCCTACCCCCCCTGTCGTTGAAAGTATATCTATGAGGAGTGCAGTGTCGGCGCTACGTGTTCCTCCTATTTCTGTAAACATTACCGAGGTAGCTGGGGTATCAAGTGCTCCAAAGCCCCTTATAGGTATTCCACCGAAGAAACATATATTTGTTTCTCGGCTTGCCCCTGATCTCACATCTGATGATGTTAAAGCCTACATTCAGGCCAAAATTCAAGCCGCAGGTATTTTGGTGGAAAAGTTTAAGTTTTCGTATGAGAAGGGTGATGCCTCTTTCAAAGTAAGTGTCCCGGATAAAATTTTTAGAACAATTTGTTCAAAGGATTTCTGGCCGGAACACTTAATAATCGAAGAGTATATTTCCAAAAAGAAAAATCGGCCTCCTATATATTTGTCTTTACCTTCTAACCCTTCTGGCGCCTCTCCCTCTACTGTTGCGTCAAAAAACTATTTTCCTCCCTTCTGCTTGCCTATCAAAATGTACGTGGTCTTAATTCCAAATTAGCTAAACTCTTTGTAGACAGTATATCTTTCGATTTTCATGTTCTGGTTTTCACCGAGACGTGGCTAAAATCTGACATCTCTGATTCAACAGTTTTTCCCACTAAATATACCACTTATAGATGCGATCGCTCTTCCCGCGTTGGGGGTGGGGTTTTAATTGCTGTGGATTCCGGCCTTTCGTCGGAGTTGACACATTCTTTAATTCCCCAAGACATCGAATTTATAAGTGTTAAAATATCTTTTTCTACTTTTTCCGTATTTATTACTTGTTCCTATATTCCTCCACATTCCGATACCACAGTTTACTCCTCTCACCTCTCTGCCATTGAGTCGATCTCTCTGTTATTATCAAACAGTGACCTATTGACTGTTCTTGGAGACTTTAACTTGCCTGAAGTTATGTGGTCCACGAACAATGAATCAAATGCGCATTTACCTTCGAAGTCCCATGATTTTATCGATGGCCTATTTGAGTTGTCTTTGTCACAAGTTAATCCTATTCGCAACTCGATAAACAGATCTCTTGATTTAATATTTTTGTTGGATCCCCCCGGCAATGTTGCATCTAGAATTGACCTGTTGGTTCTTCCTGAGGACCCCTTTCATCCTACATTGGAACTTACCATTGAATTGCCCTCTCGGGTGTGCTCTGCTTCTGGAAACTCGACGGCTAAAACCCGTTGTTTTCAAAAAACAGATTTTTTAAAACTTAATGATTTAATTTTTGAAACCGATTGGTCTCAATTGTACACTTGTACAGATATTGATGTTGCCATACAACTTTTTTATGATACCTTGTACTCACTTTTTGATGTTTGTGTTCCACTTGAGCTCCCTCGCTGTCCTAATAGGCAGCCTTGGTTCCTCTAATAAACTAAGAGAACTAATAAATTTGAAAAACAAGAAGTCAAGGTATTTCAAAAAGTATAAAAATTCGAAAAAATCATCCGATTTCTCCCGTTATGTGGATGCTCGTTCTAGATTTAATGTGCTGAACGCACAATGTTATAAAGACTATCTTAACCGTTGCAGACTTCAATTCTCGCACAATCCTTAGCAGTTTTATACGTTTGTTAACTCTAAACGCAAATCTTCCACTATGCCCTCTTCTGTGCGGTATGGTAATGCGAAAGCAAACACTGATCAGGCCATAGCCGATCTGTTTGCAGAGTTTTTTACGTCAACCTACTCGTCTTCTAGCTTCTTTGCGAATCAACCATACCCCTATCAGTTGAATGGGTCTAATTGTATTTTTAGCCTTGTAATCACTGAAAGCTCTCTCCTTTGCGATCTTAACTCTGTTAAACCTGTGTATGCACCGGGTCCCGATGGAGTACCTGCTTGTGTACTTAGGTTTTGTGCTGATGCACTTTGTAAGCCTATTCATAAATTATTTGAATTGTCTCTTGAGTCATCCTCTTTCCCTGTGTTGTGGAAGGAATCATATATCATTCCTCTCCATAAAAAAGGTAATAAGTCGGATGTTGAGAATTATAGAGGTATTTCCAAGTTGTCTGCAATTCCTAAAGCTTTTGAGAGAGTTATGACATCTCAACTGCAACATTTATGTAGTTCCATTATTTCACCCTATCAACATGGATTTGTGAAGCGTCGATCTACTACCATTAACTTATTAGAGCTTACATCATTAGTGATCAAAGGGTTCTTTGGTAAGATGCAAACTGACGTCATTTATACTGATTTTAGTAAGGCTTTTGATTCTGTTAATCACTCCTTGTTGCTTCATAAACTGAGTTTAATTGGTTTCTCAACTAACCTTCGTAGTTGGATCTCTGATGACCTAAGTTCTAGAACACAAAAAGTTTAATTTTGTAATTCATATTCGAAACTTATCCAGGTTACCACTGGGGTACCCCAGGGTAGTCACTTGGGTTCATTGCGTTTTACTCTCTTCATAAATGATCTTCCGTCTGTCTTGACTCATTCTCGTGTGCTTACGTACGCCGATGATGTGAAACTATGTTTAACATATAACGATTTGGTTTCCCGCTATAATTTGCAAGCTGACTTGGATGCATTTCAGTCTTGGTGTAAAGATAATCTATTAAACCTTAACAGTTCCAAGTGTAAGGTTATGACATTTTACAGGAGCTTGCCACAATTCTCCACTTATATGCTTGATAATGTCCCACTTGAGTGCTTAAATGATTCAGCCAACGAGGTAAATGATCTTGGGGTTATTCTTGATCACCGACTTAAATTTGACTCTCATGTTACGGCTACTGTTTGTAGGGCCAGGAGTGTTCTTGGGTTTATTAAGCGCTGGTCGAAGGAATTTGATGATCCCTATACGACGAAGATTTTGAACACTTCTCTTGTCCGTCCGATTCTCGAGTTCAGATCATGTGTGTGGTCTCCGAAATATTCGACCCATCAAAATAGAATTGAATCTGTGCAAAAACAGTTTTTATTGTTTGCTCTTCGTGGTTTGGGCTGGAATCCTGAGGTCCGCTTACCATCGTACTCTAGTAGACTTCTTTTGATTAACCTTCTTTCCCTTATTAACCGTAGAGTTATGCTTGGAGTAATCTTTATACATAGACTAATTAATGGTGAAAACGACTCAAC
>JBAMBO010002831.1:0-18756 GCA_037044535.1 Lordiphosa magnipectinata
TTCACGTCTGGGGACGGATTTTCCGATATTGGAAAGTCACTTTTCAAATCATTTCGTATTCTAATCCTTACAAACCAAGTTTCAAGCGCAATCGGATGAAAAATTATTTTTTCATCCGATTGGCTTGAAACTTGGTTTGTAAGGATAGAATACGAAATAATTTGAAAAGTGACTTTCCAATATCGGAAAATCCGTCCCCAGACGTGAAAATTTTCGGAAAATTCTGCAAGGAAAAAACTATTTTTCATCCCATTGACTTGAAACTCGGTTTGTAAGGATAAAATACGAAATAATTAGAAAAGTGATTTTCCAGTGTTGGAAAATCCGCCCCCAGAAGTGAAAATTTTCAGAAAATTCTGCATGGAAAAAACTATTTTTCATCCGATTGGCTTGAAACTCGGTTTGTAAGGATAGAATACGAAAAAACGGTAACGGTAGGTGGGCAGTGAGTGGGAAGTGGGTGGGATGTGGGTGGGAATTGGAGGGAAATCGCAGCAGCAAAGTAACGGGGAAGAGGCAAAGTAATAAGACGTTGTATTCAAGCCGTTGTGAGAAGCGCTTGGCCCTAGCCCTCCTAGAGGTGCTGTTTGAGCCAATTTTACTTTTACTTTATTCAAGCCGTTGTATGTAACCTTCGCTTTGTGGGCTTTACGGGGGACACAAATTAAAAAGGCTATTCTGATGGCGGCGGAGCGAAGCGCGACGGGTTATATGCTAGTCTTTACTTATAAATCTGTAGGCCCGACTGACTGACTGACATATAATCAAGCCCCAACCAAAACGGGTTATCCCAGAGATCTAAATTTTGGCATTATGCAGGCGCGCACCAAAAAAATTTGGAAAATTTGGCACAGCAAAAGGGTGAAAATGCCAATTGCCAAAGATTTCCACAGGTTTCTGGCTGTGTGTGTATGCCCATCCGGGCTTTTCTTTGCCAGAACTCTGTGTAATCTGGCTCCTTCTTTCGTGTCTTCAATGGACACGCAGAATTTTCTATAATTCTTTCATTCGGTTTTCCTTATTTCACTATTGTTTAGACCCCTTCCCTTCTATATCTCCGCTATAAATAATCCGATCGTCTTGACAATTTAACGTTTTTGTTGCTAACCGAAGCAAATGGAAACAATTTTAAAGAACGAACTGTCCATTCTCCTTCACTTGGCTACCAGTTCCCGTGTGTCACCTAAAGATAAATCTATTTATTTTGTGTTTCCCTTTTTTTTTTTGCAACTCGATTTTCTTGTGTGATTTCTTTTAGTCTTGTGGCACTCCCCTTTTGCGCTTTCTAAGTGAATATTTTTAATTTCTTTTGATTGATTGCCTCTTGCTACGGCTCCTGCGTCTGATTTGGGTCACATCCTGCTCCTCGTTTCAAGGTGCGACCAACAGAGTAAATTGGATTTTCGGGCAAGGGCATTTTAATTAAATTTTAACGCGAACAAACTGATTGGACAAGATTGCATTGGCTTCGCCACTCTAACTCAAACTTGAATTTCCTTTACAAATCCGCTAATGCTAAGTGCCCAACTATGTAAGAATGTGTGTTCCAACCACATCACATCGTTCGGGCTAATAAACACTAAATTGGTCATTTGTTGCGCTTTGCTAATTGGGTGGCTACATGGGGGTGGGGGGACTAAAGCCCCAAATTTATTCACCCTCTGGGAATGGGCTGTCATTAACCCTTTTCTGCCAAGCGCCACTGTCAGCTGTTAAAAGCATTCAACAATTTATAAGCAATTAGGAAAATGTGGCCTGGACCCTTCTTTGCTCGTCAGCTGTTGCTCTCCTGGTTGTTGCCTAATTAGAGGCAATACAATTCGCAGCGACCAATTTTTTTTTGTAAGCCCCTCCTAATTGTATTTATGTTATGTTTGAAGGCCAAAATATGAAAAATACCAAATCAAATAAATAAGAAAGAAAACGAGAACTGAACATTGCACAAAACAAGGGTTAAGTTGCGATAAGAGTTGTCGTCAGACATCTTACAATTTTTAAGTTGATTTTGGGTTTTGCTACTCTGTAGCAAAAGGTGCAAAGAGTTGTTGTTGGCCTTTTACAAAAGTCTTCGTCACAGAGGGGGGAAAAACAGTAAGATTGGACTCAAGATGAGCACAAACGTTCACAAAATCAGTAAATGAGCAGGTTTTCTCCTTTGTAGTACAATGTTCGTCACTTTAAGAATAATTCTTTGTGCAAAAACTTGATTTGAGTTGATATTGTTCCGTTTTAAACTCAACTGGAAAAAAATTTGATTGATTATGGATCAGGCTATAAACGGATCCTCACATTTTGGGAATTCCAGAATAGGGAACGACACATATCTTTTTGGTTTGGAACGGAAGGGAAGGGCACCTCAGTGGTCCAGCCGCGACCCGCCTTGGACAAAACCCTAATTTCATTTTTGTTGAAATGTTAAAATTTTTTTAGATAAATCGACAGTTTAAATACACAAATTAAGGTAGCTAAAATATTGCTTTGATATGTTTACGAATATAAACGTTACAGCCGCCTAAACTTAGTCAATTTTTCGCAATCCGAAAAATGCATAATTTTTGGTTTATTAGTCAAGTTTGACTTATCATATCTTCGGCTATAGTGAACATTTTGAAGCTATTAAACTTTTGTTGCATAGGTGTACTATTTCTCTGTTTATACATATATATTATATCAAAATCGAGGTTGTGTTTTTGTGAACAATAGCTTTTGCCGCAGATACCTATTTTACACCAATTTTTAAACTTTCCGAGACTGGCAAAAGTTGTCTTCAAAAGTCTTCAAACAATTTATTGGCTTATTTTATAGTCTAATATGGCCCCTTTAAGAAAAATATCATTAGCCGACACCGATCGAGACCCAACTCGAGAAAAAGTAACTTATATAATATAAAAAGTCAAGGTTTCATTGTGTACGCCATATTCATCCGTTCGCCGGTGACAACTACTGATCACAACAAAGCTTTCGAATTAGTAATATCTCCACTTCATACTATAATTAGATTTATGGAACAGCTACTCAAAATCAGTTATGACTTAGACGTTGGAGATTCTGGCACTATCCGAAATGAGGAGAACAAACAAAAAAGAAACTGAAAGAAAAGGCGAGTCCAAGACGCTTATCGAAAAATCGGGCTAGTAATAGATCAGCCGAAAGTAGGTGAAGGCAATACCAATGATGGTAACACCGCGAGTAGTTTTTTTCCAATCCTGAGTTGGCCAGCGAGATTACCGGTATTGTTTTAGGGCTCATTAACAGGTTTACAATTTTTAATTTTATTGATGGAAACAAATATGAAGAATGTGCTTTGCGAACTGCTGAACTGTACAATGAGAAATATCCTTGGATTAACATGTCCCCAACAGTACACAAAGTTTTGTATCACGACAAGGATATTAATGAAAATAATCTATTTGCACTAAGAGAGCTGTCTGAAGAAGCACAAGAAAAAAGAAACAAAGATTATAGATTTTATAGGAAACACAAAACCAGAAAAATTTCGAGACAAATAAAGATCTATTTCATATGCTTTTATCTTCATCTGACCCATTTGTTTCCAGTATACGGTATATGTGTAAATCGGATTCCATTGACACGGACTTAGAAGCTATTGATAAAAAAAAACGACTGATACGTATCTTTCAGGTTTTTTAAAAGCCAATTAGATCAGTAAAATATATTATATTAATTTTAAAAAACAACAAATAAAGCGAATTTTTACTATAAAATGCATAAAAAAATATTAATTTTGTATGGAAGCAATATCTAAATAATGTCCGATTGGTTCGAAACTTAATAGAAATCTGGATACAACTTAAAAAATTGCGTACAACCTAATATACTCAAATAAATAAAATGATATTTAAAAATAATTGCAACAAATCCGAATTTTTCTATGAAAAAATATTGATTTTTTATGGGAGCTATATCTAAACAATGTCCAATTTGGTCAAAAATTGGTAGAAATCCAAAAAAAACAAAAAAATTTTTGGCACCCTACACTAATTTTTGTGGATTTCAGGTGCAATAAAGGTAACAGCTGGTGTGAAAAATGTTAATAGTATAGGAAATGTACCTAAAACTTGACCGATTAAATTGAAGTTTTGAAAAAACAGCTGAGCATTACATTATATCAGAGATGGGCATGCACACATATCGACACACTTTTCACACGCATACAAGCACAATTTGCGTGCGCCCCATTCGTGTTCTATAAATAGCTTTCAATGCATGCAGCGCGCTGCCTCGTGTGCATTGGAACTTTGCGACGCGCCCATCACTGCATTATATAGAAGAAGTGGAACGACTCCTCCGTTTTTATATAAAGAGAGTGTTCCACTTGCCTCTATGCTCGCCTAACTATGCTATACACTTGGAAACGGGTCGCCCAACTATGTTTCTCTACTCTAATAAGACTATGCAAATGCCATCCACGCGTCTTTCAAGAATTGTCACAGAACACCTATTAGAAGCAAAATCACAGTTTGTCGGAAGGTGGGAAGCCATGGCGTTGGAACACAATATTAGGTGCAACATAGAAGACCATAGATCATGGAACCATTGGCAGACAAAACTGCGCTGCAGAGCATAGACAGCACGGAAAGGATTGGCTTTGAATCACAAGCCCGTGAAAGTCAGTCTCGGGACACTTACAGCAAACTGGAGTGTAACTTAAAAGATAAAAATTATTTCACTGACAATTTAGACGTGGCATCAATATCAGTCATTTTTCGAACGAGACCGGAAGTGCTCAACCTAAAGTATATGCCACATATCTCAAACCCCAGTCATTGCACTCTCTGCAACACCGGAGAGATAGAAGACACCGTCCACTTCTTTTCTTGCTGTCCAATTCTGAATGAACTCAGGGTCCTATACTGGGAAAAAGATACTCTGACCGACCAGGAAATGCACAAGCTCTTAAATGGAAGTAATTGGCGTTCGCTCACTTCCTACCTTAGAGAGTGCCTGCAGTATCGACGCGATTTTTTAATGGACTATGGAGACATGTAACCAGACATCGAAATCGAGGAATCGGAAATTATTAAAATGTCACCTACATTTGGCTAACGGCAAATATGCCACAGCCAAAATTTTTTATAATCATTGTAAATCCTTTTAATGTTTGAAACTTTTCGTCACTATAAGATTTTTGTACCTATATATACATATATACACGCATTAATGGAAATCAATGAAAATAAATTTCAACTACTACTACTTCGTTACATTATATAGATTCTGACCAAAAATCAGCACTCAGTTTTATTAATATGGCTTACAGGTGATTAAAAGGAAACATATTTTACAAAATTTTGATTTTGGCGCTTTATAGCTCCGGAACTACTGGATCAATTTTAATAAACGCTTAACTATATAAGACCTTGAACAATTTTGAATCAAACAAAAAAAATTAATTCAAAATTTTGAGCGGTTCAAAAGTTACTGAATTGTGTCCAAGGCAAAGTGATTCTGGACCACTGTGCGTCGGTGAGATAGCGTCGAATTGTAACGATGAAATATGGAACACTAAAGAAATTTTTGTTTTTTGATTTATTCCATAACTATTGAACTAATTTGAAATCTGTAAATGCAATATTGTTAAGAGTTGCATAATCTATTGATCTATGTAACCTGTGGGGGAATTTATGCATTGCGGGGACCACCAGTTAAAAAATGTAATTAAGACCTTACGTCTTACGAAAAACTGGAAAAAGTTTGGCATTAAATCAAACACAAGCGACGTATTAATAACAAACTATAATACAGTTAAATACCTGGGAGTTCATTTGGACAAATTTTTGTATTTCAACAACCACATCAATAAACAATTCGATCGAGCAACTAAAGCATTTCACATATATAGAAATCTATTCTACTCACAGCACATATCGGCTCGAGTTAAAATAATAATGTCAGTGCTTAATAAGGCCTATAATCACGTATGCAGCGCCTATATGGTTTAACATTTCGCCATCATATATGGAAAGGATACGAATCTTTGAACGTAAATGCCTCAGAGCCTGCACATCGCTCTACAGAACCCCACAAAGCGATTATACGAAGTTCTACCCAAACAGTTATTTGTATAACTCAGCTAACGTTTACAAGATCGACAACTATTTGAGCAACCTTATAAGGAGCCACATTCAAAAATGTTTAGATTGCGAAGTTAACAACCTTATTAATGGACCATTCTACGTCAATGAGGACTACATTAAAAAAACACTGGAACTAGGATTCATCCCACCAGAGGCCTTTACTTACCTGGATAAGCATCATATGGTGCAAAATGAAAATTGTTTGCCTATATTGTACCATAGATATCGCAGGGATACAGACAAAACTATTAAATCTTCTACACCAGAACAAAACGAATTCAGATTCGACACAAGCATATCTTCCAAAGACGTTACAGCTTTAGAAACAATTAAGTCCAAAAAATTTTGGTGGCAACAGGATTAGCTTATATACATATATACAAACATATATTCTTAGTTTGTACCATTTGTTTTAACCTTTTATCTTATTTGTAAATAACCATATATGTAATGTTTTTTTTAAATTTTTCATTACACTTCTAAAATTAATGTTATTATACCCTTGCAAAGGGCATTATAATTTTGCCCATAAGTTTGCAACGCATAGAAATATTCATTTCCGACCCCATAAACTATATATATTCTTGATCAGGGCGACGCTGAGTCGATTGAGCTTTGTCCGTCCGTCTGTCTGTCTGTACGTCTGTTTCTACGCAAACTAGTCTCTCAGTTTTAAAGCTATCGAGCTGAAATTTTCCACAGAGTCTTCTATTTACTGCACTCTGCTAATATGTCGGAACGGACGGGATCGGATAACTATATCTTATAGCTGCCATAGGAACCATCGGTCGAAAAATGGGTCTTAGTGAGAAAAACTGTTTTGTTTTCAATGTTAGCGTTCTTAAATTCGGTCATTACTAATATTTTATGCTTTCAAACAGATTTGCAAACTTTGGTCAAAATCGGAGGACTATATCTTATAGCTGCCATAGGACCGATCGGTCGGAAAGTGGGTCTTAGTGAAAAAAACTTTTTGTTTTTATGTAAATCGTTCTTAAGGTCGGTGATTATTAATATTAAACGCTTTCAAACTAATTTGAAAAAGTTGATCGACATCGGGTGACTATATCTTATGGTTGCCATAGAACCGATTGGTCAAAAATGAGTCTTAGTAAAAAAAATTTTTTTTTTTTTGTTAACGTCCTTAAAGTCGCTGATGACTTATTTTATATGCTTTCAAATAGATTCGCAAAATTGAGTCGAAATCGAATGACTATATCTTAAGGCTGCCAAAGGGCCGATCGGTCGGAAATTGAGTTTTAGTGAGAAAAACTTTTTTGTTTTTAATTTTATCGTTCTTAAACTCGGCGTTTGTTAATTTGATATGTTTTCAAAAAGATTCGATAAATTTGGTATATAATACTATATATTTAAGTTAATCATAGACGCTGAGAGCTCGATGCGGGACATTGCATCTTTACTCCAACATACACACATCTCTTGTTTATCTAGATTAAGCAATTAATTACTGAATTATGTAAAATAAACAAAGAAAAAAAAAAAAATTATGCACTGCGGGTATTAAATAAATCAGGTTGTAAAATCGCCTCCCCACATTTTCGTTCATATCTCCGCTCACAGAGTTGGGCCCAACATGCACGGTATATCAGCTTAAAGGACACATTTTCAAGAATGTATACTAAAAATCTCATCAATAAGTATCCCTTCGTTTTTGAGAAATTTGCTTTCCAGTGAACTAACCTCAAAATTTAACATCATGTTGTCAGAAGAATTTTGTACCAAGCACTGCTTGTGATGGTTCCATAATTTGTCCACGGTTTTTATATGTCGCATGAGAGTCAGAGAGCAGCTTTAAACGATTACAAATGCCAGCTTTCCCCCTTCCATTTCCCAAGCTTTTTCAAATATTTCCCAAATAAAGTCAATTGTATGTATTAGTTAAACAATAATTAAATTGTATTTCGTTTCCGATTTACAAAACATTTTCAAATGCAAATTACAACGACACTAATCCATATATCATCATCGTATTTTGTCCGATGATTAGCCGTGGCTTTTCATTTTTAGTGCCATCAAAACTTATTTTGTATGTACATCTATATCAAACTATAATTAAAAACAAAAGGAAACGCCAATAAAGGGGCGCGCTTTTCATAGCCGCCAGTGGGTAAGTGTTAAGAGGCTCTTAAGGTTTAGTTAATAACTAGGAGATGGCTTAAGACGACGCTAAGGAGAAGTAATATTTTGTGTAGACTGTCTAGGCGCGGTGGTTCATCTTTGGTCAAGCTGCTGGTGAGAGTTACTTGAGTAAGTAATCCATTTCACATTTTGTGGTTGACATATATTGATCCAGTTCCTTGTCCAGATCCTCACGCTTGACCTCCTCACGCGGTGCCTTGCCTAGCAATTTGGGAAAGGGGGGCAGAAAGTAACTATTAGTTAAATTGCAAATTTTAAGTATAAATTAAAATCCAATTAGTAGTTCCGCGGTCCAGACGTTGTCCTGCGTTCCCCTGAGAGTGAGTGTTTATATTGACCCCATGTAACGCTTTTACCTGTAGAGCGACTGGCACGATTACGACTGCGTCCACGGCGAGCCTGAGCTGCCTGTTGCTGTCTTGGCTTGCCAGCTGACGAGTTTTTGTTTCTGTTGTTGTTGTTGCTGCTGCTATTTCTGTTGTTGTTGTTGTTGTTCTTGTTACCATTTCTGTTGGGTGCTTTGACCGATTTGCCATTGGCACTGCGACCTCGGCGACGACGCATGGTGGTCCTGCCCGAATTAGCGGCTGGGGCAGCAGTGACCGCTCGGGAGCGTGAGCGGGAGCGTGATCGACGTGCGTAGGCAGCAGCAGAGGTACCAACCCCACCTGCAGCAGCAGCAGCAGTTCTTACAGCAGATCTATTATGGATAAGCAAAGGTGAATATTAGTTTAACCTTTTCAATGTACGCCAAAACCTAAACTTACCTTCCACGGGGGCGTCCTTGACGTCCGGCTAGAGCAGCGGAGACACCTTTCTGTCTTTGATCCGAGTTTTGGCGACGTTTCACCACACGTCCACCGGCTACACCGCGTAGTTTACTCGATGCACGTTGATTGCCATTCGCAACCCGATTTCTGCCGGCAGCTCCTCCACCTGTGCGTCTGCCCAAACGTTGCTTAACCGAAACACGGCGTGCCGTTGCTGCTGCTGCTGCTCCACGATTGCCTGCAAGACCACGTTCACGACCAAAACGTCCACGACTCTGCGAACGTGGACGACTCTGAGAGCGCTGAGCTCCACGGCTCTGAGAACGCGAGCGCTGTTCATTACCACGAAAAGCTGGTGCTTGACGGGTGCGTGATCGAGAACGGGTACGGGAACGTGAACGATTTCCCTGCTGCTGCTGTTGCTGCTGCTGCTGCTGCTGTCGTCGACGCTCTACACGCTCAGCAGCGCCACCCACATTGGGTCTACGCTGGCCCAAACGCTGGCGTAGGCCGCCCACCTGCGAGGAAGAGCGTGGTCGAGAACTGCTGCCGCTGCGACGTCGATTACTGGCCACCAGATCGGCACGCATCCTGAAGAGTTGGCGCATTTATAAGTTGAAGGGGAAGAGTGGAAGAGTTTTGACTCTAAAGAGCTTACGTTGCTACACGTGTCACATTGTTGGACCGCACGGGTTTGCCATTTGGGCCCAGGCGCAGCGGTTTGATGCCGCCCACGCGCGTTCCGCGCGAACCGCCTGCACCACCGCCGGCTCCGCCGCCGCCGCCGCCGCCGCCGCCGCTACCGCCAGCTGTGTTCCGTAAGCTTCTCTGTAAGGATGCATAAGGTTTGTGGATGAAGGAGCGCAGCGTTTCAGTGTCAAAGAGTCAAGAAGTCTGGGAGACTGAGTTATATGTATTAGGGGACAAACGCAGAAGGCGTCCTCTCTCTCTCTCTCTCTCCTCTCTCTTTGTCTGTCCCTCTCTCTGTCAGGCCCAAAAAGATAGGTTTTTCCTTCCCAGAGTTTTTAACAGTGGTTTTTTGGGGTTTGTTTTTTTTTTAGGGGACACGTACGCGCTTCAACTTGAGGGCCGTCTGAACGGTGTGCTTCCTCTTAAATTCCTGAAGCAGGCGCGAATTGCGCGCGGATACAGTGGGATCCACCATTTGGCTTTCGACAATGCGTCGGGAGCGACTGCGAGAACGACTACGACGACCGCGAGTCATTCCGCCGCCAGATGGCTGGGACTGCGATTGTATTTTGGTGAAACGGTCGTTTAGCGAGATGCCAGTGTGGACCATAGTTGATATGTTGGTGTTCCAAAGATCCTTTTTTGTTTTTAAGCAAATCAACTGTGCGGTGCTTCGTGCGAATGGTTTGAAACTGGTTTTGCAACTGAAAGGTAAAAGAGAAATTGGTATCATTTTTATATTGGCCAGGACAGGTAGCAAAAACATACACACAAGGATATACAGGTAGGTAGGTAGTGATGGCTGGCGCGGGGGTGATTTCACTTGGCCATAAAATGGTCTAAGCTCACATGCAACCTTTCACAAAATCCAACCATATATTTAGAATAAATGAACACCTGGCCTCGAAATAATGGTATCATATAATGCACATGTCAACGGTATCGAATTGATATGCATGAATATGCTTACAGTGAAACCTCGTTTCATTATACTCTGTACCGAAGGTACATAGAGTATATTAAGTTTGCGCAAAAGTATGTAACAGGGAGAAGGAATCGTTTCCGACCCTATAAAGTATATATATTCTTGATCAGCATCAACAGCCGAGTCGATATAGGCATGTCAGTCTGTCCGTCTGTATGAACGCACAGATCTCAGAGATGGTAAGAGATAGAGGTTTGACATGTATGGGACATATATTTCTTATACTTGCAGGCAGATCAAGTTTATTTTCAATTTTTGCCACGCCCCCTCGCGCCCCCGCAATTCGGAAAAAACGTCCTATCTCCTACAGTTTTGATGATAGATGGTTCGTACTTTATAGAGATATCTAGTACTCAAAATTATTTATCGATTTGCTGAAGGAATGATAAAGATCGGATGAACGATACACAAGTTATGACCGTTGTATTCAAACAAACACACTCTTTGGGAGAGAGAGAGCGAGAGAGAGAACCACGAAATACACTCGCGACTCCTTGGATGTATTATAATATTATAGTCGGGGGCAAATGAACTGGTATAGAGTATATTATAGTCGGGCTTGACCGACTTTCTCACTTGTTTTAATCTGTGTTGGTAATCGATTCATTTTACTTCTAATTTGTGGTGGGATATTGATTGGTTAAACAACAAACAACAGAATTCCAATGTACAATTGGGAGGAACGTGATTCCGAAATTGCTAAACTCAAGTACCACAGTTCCCGAAACTACCACAAGCTTAATTATTTGTATAATGGAAGAGTGTTTCAAAATTAGCTTGTAAGGATGCTGGTTCTATGTTGGATTCATATGCAGGTGCGCTCCCATTTCCACATTCGCCAACACTTTGCGATTTTGAAACCAGCAGGAGCATAGCTGATAATCTTTCAATGATTTAGGTTAGGTTAGGTTGCAATGGTTGAAATGGGTGAGAATCCCTTTTCATCACTTAGGCCAATGAAGGCCTTTCTACGCTGTGATCGTAGAGGGAGGGTCTTTCCCGTTAAACCATTTAGAAAATATCACAAATTTGAGTAGAGAGGCTAGATCTATTTCAGAGATGTTTGACAGTTCGTTTAGAAAAGAACGACCCAAAACTGTGAGTCGCCTTCTGCTAAGAGCTGGACAATGACAGAAGAGGTGTTGTACACTCTCCTCCTCGTCCATTGAATTGCAGCTTCTACAGAAGTCATTGTGTCTGATGCCGAGCCTAGCTGCGTGTCTTCCTATTAGGCAGTGTCCCGTAAAGCACTCTTTCTAGACGGAATAACGCCCTAGATTTTTTAATACTAAGAGTAGGCCATGTAAGCCTAGATACTTCACATGTGTGAATTAGTTGCCATCGATTCATGGTTATTCGATGAGTAGTTTCCTTTGTTTGTAGCTTAAAGGTCGCAAGAGGCACTCCTATGTTGCTCTTATCCGGTAAGAGGTGAGTGGTGGTGCCAAGTCTGGCGAGGTGGTCGGCCATCTCGTTGCCTACAATGTTGCAGTGTCCAGGCACCCAAACAAGATTAATTTCAAAGTGCTGAGCCATCTCATTAAGAGATTGGCAGCACTCCGTAAGAGTTTTGGTATTGTTAATATAACCGTAAAGGGCTTTTAATGCAGCTTGACTATCTAAAAAAATGAATACTTTAATTCCTTGGATTGCGAGAGTTCCCAGAAGGTTGGCTACAACCTCTGCTTGGAAAACACTACAATGGTCAGGAAGCCGAAATAAAGTTTCGAAGACTCCTCCTCCTACCTGTCCACCCAGATTGGAGCCATCAGTGTAGAAATTTATGGCATTCGGTTTGCAGTGAAGCATTGAGTTCCAATCCAGTCGACTCGGTATGGTGACTTTATATAGATGGTGGTAAACGTTATTGTTGGGATGCAGTAGTCAAGCGTTGGCGGTACCGCCACTTGATGCAGAAGTATAGAGGAGTGGCCAGAGTTACTATCATTCCAGGTACCGGTTTCACTCAGCCTGAGAGCGGCGTTACTGGCGATTTCTCTACCCAGAAGGATCTAGAGGCATAAGGTGTAACATTATGTTGAGTGCATCTGTTGGGGTTATACTTAATGCACCAGTCATGCATAATGCAGCACTACGTTGAACTTTGGTTATGGTTCTGAGGACGAAAGGTTTGCCCCAGAGCCGGCCACCATACGATAATTCCGTATAGTAGTATTGGACGTACAACGGCTGTGTACAGCCAGTATACTATTTCAGGGGAAAATCCCCATTTACGACCAATCGCACGTTTGCACGAGAAAAGTGCCGTATTAGCTTTTTTGATACGTTCAGTTATGTTTTCGTTCCAATATAATATAATATAAGGTATCTTGCAGAATCGCTAAATTTTAGGTGTATGTTGTTTAGTCGTGGGGGTGTTAAATTTGGTATCTTATACTTACGGGTATAGAGAACGAGTTCAGTTTTTGGTGCACAGTTACTGGACAGACAATTTTTGTATGCTGCCTCAAGGTATTGTATTGGTGCATTGATAATTTACTGTCTATCATAAGGGCAAGTGCTTGATCTGCTGAAAGGCGTTTTGAAGTGCCATTAGCCGATAATTTAGCTTTCTTAATTATAGTACCCGTTGACGCGGGAGCATTTGATAATCCCTTTTTCCTTCCGCCCGCAAAGCCTGTTCTGCGGCTGCTAGCAATTTATCATCATCCATCGTTGACAACAAATCTTGGCTTTTCCTTTGTTGCGTTTTAAGACAACACTCAGAAAATGCTTTATTACCTTTAATTACCAAAATTACCTTTAGTTACCAAAAGATCACTGACGAAATGTGTGGTGGACTCGCAATTTAAAGAAAAGCTTTGATATACGGGGCAGCCCCTCTTTCAACTCTTTGTCACAGTGTGGCCAGACATTGACAACAACAAAAAACCAAAAATTAAAAAGTTGTCAACAATAAAAGTACGAAAAAACCATCTATAATTTAAAAAATTCCGGTGTGTACCTATTAATATGATCAGGTGTGTATGTATGTAAATCTGTAACTGCTTTGTTTTATTCTTCTTCTTATTCTTCTTCTACCGCTCTCTGGCGCTCTGAGAAAAAACGTTCAGGTCATTTTCTGCTCTGAGCGCCATACCTATTATGGTTGTATCATGGAAAAGGTGTCAACTGAGCAATTTTGCAGTCTAGATATTCTAGTCTATGGCATTTGCTCGCTCGTTAAATTCGTAAGTTTTTCTCTCTCTCTCTCTCTCTCTCTCACTCACTCATGAACAACCAAACACTACACGGCTGGTATATTCGCGATATAAGCATTTGTTGCTCTGATTCTCAGTCAATTTTGTTGCACATAATTTATATTTGGACATCAACTGTTGATACAATCCACATTCGCTCCACACTTCTATCCATATGCAAACTATTGAGTGCGAGTTGTGGATTTACTTCTGCTGCGTTAGGGCCGTCCGCATACGGCACATATCGTCAAGGCCTAAAATTTTATGTAGCTTTAATGTCGCACCCCTGGAGTTTGCAATCGCTACGATGACAGCTGATCAGCTTCTTCTCTTTTGATAGAGTCTGCCAAAAAATGCAAGAAATCCGGCAAGACTACTGAAAATTTAAGAGCTAGATCGGATCATCTGGATTTTACTCTGAGAAATTTGATGGGTATTGCCTTTTTATCGGATAGTTCCGGATAAATGTAAATGATGTATTAATAGTTCTTAGAGGTTTCTTTTATCTTGCTACAAAATTGTTCAGCATTTTTTGGCGTAGGCGGCCAGCACACCGATGCTTTACTGTACTCTAATAATAGCTGCCACACAAGAACAACAACCACAAGCAGCCTTGAAGTTGACTCACTCCACGAAAATTTATGAGTACACAATTTATTTTAATGCATTTATATCGCATGCAAATGAATTCAATTTTGTTTGTACATACATATGTACATACATATATAATTGATACTTACATTTTATGCAGCCTTTTCTTTCTGGCCGACGATTTTATTTTCAATGAAATTTTCACAATCTCGCCTGGAGCAAAACTCTGCAACCTCTCGAAACGATTTTGCTGTTAGTTTATTTAACTAGCAAATGATTAATTGCACTCGAAATATAGTTTTTTTAATAGTTGTTCTTTAATAGTGCAAGTATTTTCAGTTGAAAACTATAATTTTCTTTACAGCTTGACAAAGAAATCAACGCCAGGTACAGGCAAGACGGAAGCAATGATATGGTGCTAACGCGTTTTGGCCAGGGCTGCGAAAAATTGCTGCTGTGCGACAAACCAGAGACTAAGACGTGTTTACATGGAGAGTGTAATTAATTTCAAAATTTATATAAAATATTAAATCTATATTAAAACTTCATCAAGAAAGAAAATATAAATTGTCTTTATTAAAAAGTAACAAAGATGGATTAATACTGAAATGCGACTTTACCCACAACAAAATTTTGTTTTGTTTTTGATAGTAAGAAAATAGAACCCCTCATATATCAAACTAGAGTTTTTTTGACCATCAATTATTCATAAAATTTTGTTTAAAATCTTCCATAAGGATGGGAAGTGCTAAAAAACACTAAAATAAATTATAAACAAGTCAAATTAAAATTTAAATTTTTTATTTTGCTTTCATTTTTCAATTTCACTAGCTACTTAGCTATTTAAATGGTAAAGTTAAATGGAAAATTTGAGTATTCACTTATATTAATAACCAAATTTCCTTCCATTTAGGAAAAAAAAGTAACATTAATATTCTTTTTACGATATTTTAACTATGCAACCCAAATGGATACCAACAAATCACTTGGATCATCAACTAACATCCTTTTTTTTCAGTGTGGGTACTAAAA
This sequence comes from Lordiphosa magnipectinata, assembly GCA_037044535.1. NCBI lineage: Eukaryota > Metazoa > Arthropoda > Insecta > Diptera > Drosophilidae > Lordiphosa > Lordiphosa magnipectinata. The sequence continues at coordinate 15,527 of JBAMBO010002831.1, forward strand.
AATTGAGGTTCAAACGATTTAGCTTTATATTTTTTAAAAGATAAGATCAAGTTTGAACCAAAATAGTGCAGAAGGGGCTCAATGGGGGAAGGGGTAATTATACAAATTACGAAGAAACCGAGCTGGTAGTCCCAGCACGATAAAAGTAGTTTAAGGGATTTATACATAAGAAGTATTACTGCATTTTGACATTCTAAAACTAAGAATGGAAAAGTTGCCGCTTGCCTTGGCCATGTTCAACTCATGGGCGTAGTTGGTTTTCAATAAAGGGGGTCCATACACTTCACCCCCACCCACTGAGCTAGAACACTCTTCGCCCATGGCAACTTCGATAACCTATCGATAGAAAATCTAGCCATTTAGCGGAAAATAGCTATATGTTGTGAAAATAGCTAGATCATTCATGACAGTGACTTCATCATCCGTTGCGGATGATCTACCGAGTGGACATATATCTCTTATGAGGAAATACACAGAAAGAATGAGGTCATTTATCTCATTGATCTCTAGAATATGCCAGAGGAACAAAGGTATTAGTCCAACAAAGTTACAATGTTTTATGCGTTTAGGGGAAATTCAGTTAAATTTCAACTCATATATGGCTTGACTTCATCTAACGTTTCTGAATTGAGATATGGCTTAATATGTAAGTGAGATATCGGCCATTTGGCAATAATAGTTTCACAATATATTTTCGGTGTAAACAGCGCCGCAACAGCTGCTTGCAGCAACTAAGGCAATTGCAGCAATTGGTCACTCTAACATTGATTTGGCCAGCCCTGGCTGTGCTGCTTCAATCGCAGAGTTGTTTTCATTTTATAATAGAACGCAATCATCGAATCCTAATGAATTCATACGGTTTGTAGTTTTAGAGAAATAAATAAATGCAATTGGCTTTTTTTATACCACAACAAATCACCAACACAAAAGGAGCGACTGAAACCCCCCCCCCACCCAGAGTGCCGTTATTGGTTTTAAGATTTAGCTTCTGCTGCAAAGTTTCTTCTCTCTGTTGCTGTGTCAGTTCGCCCTCTCTCTCCCTCGTACGCTATGTCTTGTTTCTCATGCCGCGAGTGTTCGCCAACATACATTTTGTTGTGAAATTGAATTGTATATTTTGATTTGTGTGTGTTATATATTATTATTTATTTTTTTTTTATAATTGTTAAAGAAGACACAAGAGCACAACACACAGCCTCATCCACTTAGCGCGCACAAACACATACACACACACATTCAGAAAAGCAAAAGCAGATCGACAACAACCAGAACAACGAAACCCAGAACAAAACCCTTTCCAAAAACCAAAATGGCTAAAATGTACGGAAAGGGGAAGAGTAAGTAAAAGCCAGCAAAAAAAAAACACATTTACTGTTATTGTACTGACACACGCTTATAAGTTAAAACTAACCAGATGTTTAAACATGCACATACACACACACATACATATAAACTATAACGGCTTTTGGCTTCTTGTAGCGGCCATAGAATCGGAGGAGCAACTGAAACGACGTTGGCAAATCGAACTGGAATTTGTACAGTGTCTGTCCAACCCCAATTATCTTAACTGTAAGTCTCCTCTCTTTAGCTTACATACAAACGGGGATGGATTCATTTTGCTTCATTTGTACTTTGCAGTTCTGGCCCAGCGTGGTTACTTTAAGGATCAATCCTTTATCAACTATCTCAAGTACTTACAATATTGGAAGGAGCCCGATTATGCCAAATATTTAATGTATCCCATGTGCCTGTATTTTCTGGACCTCCTGCAATATGAACATTTTCGCCGTGAAATAGTTAACTCGCAATGCTGTAAATTCATAGACGATCAGGCCATTTTACAATGGCAACATTATACACGAAAGCGCATCAAACTAATTGAGAATGTGGCCGCAGCCCAGCAGCAACAACAGCAGCAGCAGCAACAACAACAACAGAGCAACGGCGAGGCAGACACCGCAGGAGATGGTGCCGCTCTCATGATGGGCACAGCCAATGGCACTGGCAATGGCAGCTCATCTAACCTTATGATGGATGTGGGTGGTGGTGGTGGTCCAGCTGCTTTATTGCCACGGGAAGTGGCACAAGCTCAGTCGGCAGCAAATCCACAGCAGCAACAGCAACAACATCAAATGAATGGCCTGGGCTCAGGCCTTAAATTAGAATTGTGAAATAAATTAGTTTAAGTCGCTTCCTTTTGTGTTGGTCACTTTATTCAAGACGACGCCCCCTTTTAATCGTTTCTAAATCCACAGACAACTCGCAGGAAGCTCCCGATGCCGTCGCTCACAAGGGCCATTTCTATGGCGTCTACTTGCTGTGCAGTCAAAGTCTGGAAAAACGCTATCGTGGCAAATGCTATGTCGGCTTCACCGTCAATCCCAAGCGACGGATTAAGCAACATAATCGTGGTCGAGATTTTGGTGGAGCCAAAAAGACCAGCGCAAAGGGACCCTGGCAAATGGTTATGATTGTTCATGGTTTTCCCAATAACATAGCTGCCCTGCAATTCGAATGGGCCTGGCAGCAGCCCAGTCTATCTACCCGATTGAAAGTGTTTCCCGAATTGAAACGAAAAGAACCCAAGGAAACGCATTTCGATTACAATTTTCGTATATTAAATCGTATGCTAAATCTGGGTCCATGGAATCGTCTGGCCCTAACCATACGCTGGCTAGAGACGGACTTTGAGCGTAGTTTTGTGTCGGTGCCCAGGCAGATGGACATAGTCAGTGGCAAAGTGTGCATAACCGGATCGCAACGTAAAATAGTGCAAGAATTGGGAGTTGCAGTTTGGGCTCCAGAATGTCACCTTTGTATGCAACCGATTGAACAGCCAGAACGTTCACGTTTGGGTTGCTTAAATGCCAAATGTCGGCTAACCTGTCATTTGTTATGCTTGGCCAACTTTTTGCTAGGCGATGAACCAGGTCAATATATACCCATAGGCGGTGAGTGTCCGCTGTGTGAGACACACTTAAATTGGTCCGCCCTGTTGCAGAGGAAAAAACTTTTATTGGGCATAGTTGAGGAGGAGCAAGGAGGAGGGGAGGAGGAGGAGGAGGAACTTAGCGATATACCCGATGTGGATAGCGATGTAGAACTATGTGAATTAAGTGATTAGAAAATGTTATGTTTTACTAAGATTAGAGTGCAGAAAAGATTCTTTATTGGTTAAGCCTCAGTGGCAGAAAAATGTCCGTAATGTGTCTCTTTGAATAAAATAATTT
>JBAMBO010002832.1:0-16743 GCA_037044535.1 Lordiphosa magnipectinata
TGATCGGGAAAACTCGGTTTGTAAGGATAGAATACAAAATAAATTGAAAAGTGACTTTCCAATGTGGGAAAATCCGCCTCCCAGGTGTGAAAATTCTCGGGAAATTCTGCATGCAAAAAACTATTTTTCATTCGATTGACTTGAAACTCGGTTTGTAAGGATAGAATACGAAAAAATTTGAAATGGGGCGATAACGGTAACGATAACGGTAACGATAACGGTAACGGAAGGTGGGCAGTGAGTGGGAAGTGGGTGGGAATTGGAGGGAAAACTTTGCAGCAAAGTCGTAACGGGGAAGAGGCAAAGTAATAAGACGTTGTATTCCAGCCGTTGTATGTAATATTCGCTTAGTGGGCTCTACGGGGGAAACAAATTAAAAAGGCTATACTGATGGCGGCGCAGCGAAGCGCAACGGCTTATATGCTAGTCTATACTTATAAATCTCTAGGACCTACTGACTGACTGATATACATATAATCAAGCCCCAGCCAAAACGGTTTATCCCAGAGATCTAAATTTTGGCATTATGCAGGCGCGCACTAAGAAAATTTGGAAAATTTGGCACAGCAAAAGGGTGAAAATGCTAACAAAAAAGATTTCCACAGGTTTCTGGCTGTGTGTGTATGCCCATCCGGGCTTTTCTTGGCCAGGACTCTATGTAATCTTGCTACTTCTTTAGTGTCTTCAATGGACTCGCAGAATTTTCTATAATTCTTTCATTTGGCTTTCCTAATTTCACTATTCTATAGCGTCCAGGGCCTGCTTGTATTTATATCTCCTGACATCCATGACAATTTAACGATTTTGATGCTAACCGAAACAAATGGAAGCAATTTTAAAGAACGAACTGTCCATTCTCCTTCACTTGGCTACCAGTTCCCGTGTGTCACCTAAAGATAAATCTATTTATTTTGTGTTTCCCTTTTTTTTTTGCAACTCGATTTTCTTGGGTGATTTCTTTTAGTTTTTTGGCACTCCCCTTTTGCGCTTTCTAAGTGAATATTTTTAATTTCTTTTGATTGATTGCCTCTTGCTACGGCTCCTGCTTCTGATTTGGGTCACATCCTGCTCCTCGTTTCAAGGTGCGACCAACAGAGTAAATTGGATTTTCGGGCAAGGGCATTTTAATTAAATTTTAACGCGCACAAACTGATTGGACAAGATTGCATTGGTTTCGCCACTCTAACTCAAACTTGAATTTCCTTTCCAAATCCGCTAATGCTAAGTGCCCAACTATGTAAGAATGTGTGTTCCAACCACATCACATCGTTCGGGCTAATTAACACTAAATTGGTCATTTGTTGCGCTTTGCTAATTGGGTGGCTACATGGGGGTGGGGGGACTAAAGCCCCAAATTTATTCACCCTCTGGGAATGGGCTGTCATTAACCCTTTTCTGCCAAGCGCCACTGTCAGCTGTTAAAAGCATTCAACAATTTATAAGCAATTAGGAAAATGTGGCCTGGACCCTTCTTTGCTCGTCAGCTGTTGCTCTCCTGGTTGTTGCCTAATTAGAGGCAATACAATTCGCAGCGGCCAATTTTTTTTTGTAAGCCCCTCCTAATTGTATTTATGTTATGTTTGAAGGCAAAAATATGAAAAATACCAAATCAAATAAATAAGAAAGAAAACGAGAACAGAACATTGCAAAAAACAAGGGTTAAGTTGCGATAAGAGTTGTCGTCAGACTTCTTACAATTTTTAAGTTGATTTTGGGTTTTGCTACTCTGTAGCAAAAGGTTTAAAGAGTTGTTGTTGGCCTTTTACAAAAGTCTTCGTCACAGAGGGGGGAAAAAACGGTAAGATTGAACTCTAGATGAGCAAAAACGTTACCAAAATCAGTAAATAAGCGGGTTTTCTCATTTGTAGTACAATGTTCTCACTTTAAGAGTAATTCTTTGTGCAAAAACTTGTTTTGAGTTGATATTGTTCCGTTTTAAACTCAACTGGGAAAAAATTTGATTGATTTTGGATCAGGTTATAAACGGCTCCTCACATTTTGGGAATTCCGGAATAGGAAACGGCACATATCTCTTTGGTTTGGAACGGAAGGGAAGGGCACTATTATTTGCTGTGCTCCGCCTATATTCCCCACACGTGAAAAATGTTTTAAAACTCTTTTTATAAGAGCATCTTTAAGTTGATCACAATATTTCAAATTATTCAAGCATTGAAGCCAAAAAAAATCCTAAATTACAACGGGATTTGCCCTGCAAAGTTGTGACTAGTGCGTTAAAAACAGGTATCATCTTCTAGCACTTGGCTAGAGCCGAATAAATAAATGAAAATGTAATGATGGAATATGGAACACTAAAGAAATTTTTGTTTTTTGATATATTCCTTAACTATTGAACTAATTTGAAATCTGTAAATGCAATATTGTTAAGAATTGCATAATCTATTGATCCATGTAACCTGTGGGGGAATTTATGCATTGTGGGTATTAAATAAATCAGGTGGAAAAATCGCCTCCCTACATTTTCGTTCATATCTCCGCTCACAGAGTTGGGCCCAACATGCACGGTATATCAGCTTAAAGGACACAAATTCAAGAATGTATACTGAAAATCACATCAATATCTATCGCTACGTTTTTGAGAAATTTGCTTTTCGGTAAACTAACCTCAAAATTTTTCCATACGAAATGGCGCAAAAAATCATGTTGTCAGAAGATTCGTAATATCTCCAATACAAGAGTTGGCCCAACATGCACGGTATATCAGCTTAAAGGACACATATTCAAGAAGGTGTCCTGTAAAGCTGATTAATATCTATCCCTAAGTTTTCGAGTAATTCGCTTTTAATTGACACACTTAGGCTTGGACTCAGAACTGGCAAAAAATTCAACAATTTCGTTTTTCCGCTACATCTTTCAAACAGTTTTGTTCAGTGCAATCCATACTAACATAATCAGATCGAAATAGGCTTACACCGAAATCTCTGTTAAGTTGTGTTCTCGATGCCTGACTCCGTTTCCCATCTCTTACACGCTTCTTTTGATAAATATCTAGCAGACTAATGAAAACCTGTACCTGGAGTATGATCTATATTATGGGCTATACACGGATTCCAATCGATGGTCAAAATGTCTCTGTCATAGACCAACACCTGTTGCCGATTACTTAACAGCTGCTCGTTCATGCTCAGAAAGTCGACATCGGATAAAATAAATTGAAGCAACGGTTTTTATATGTAAAATGGCCATTTTCTTTAGTATACTAGTTCTTAAAATTATACAGAATCAGAAAAAATTGAGAACAAAATTTTACCATTTACAGAAATCCCATTTTTTGCAAATTAATTGAAAAATGTAAGCTTTTTCCTGTGTCAAAACACTTTCTTGACATACTGTACGAATGTTTATGGTCATACTGCCACAAAGGCCTGAAATATCGATATCGATAGCTGTAGTTGGTATGTAAAAATGCAAATATCTCTAAATCGTAGGGATAGATTTTCATAAGACTTTGCAGGAATACGAGTTATAGTCTCTGTAATAGCCGGGGATACCGTGCATGTCTGGCCCAACTCAAAAAAAAAAAGGGTCGAATTTTTATTTATTTACCAGCGGAACCAGCGCTCTGGCCTTGCCAGTACTGAGTCAGAACCAAAGTGTGTCAATTAAAAAGCGAATTACTCGACAACGTAGGGACAGATATTGATCAGCTTAACAGGATACCTTCTTGAATATGTGTCCTTTAAGCTGATATACCGTGCATGTTAGGCCAACTCTTATATTGGAGATAGAGTGCCGCTCAACTGAATAGGTTTGACTTTTTTTTAGGTTTGAAACGTTGTATCTCTGTAACTAGCACTCCGACTAAAGCGAAATAATTTTTGTTGTATAAAGAAATCAATCATTTATGAAATAGCAAAGTTTCTGTTCTATTAGTTCTGTTCTTATATCATTTATATTATTTTTTTCATAAACACAACAAAAAATCTCCATATTTTTTGGCTCAACTGAATAGGTTTGACACTTTTGACTTCACTTTTTGATTGACTGCGTGATTGAAAAGAGTTGAATTCCTTTGTATTCCAAAATTTAAATCAAGTGCTATCAGTTTTTTGTAAAATGGGCCGTGGAAAACCTTTAACCGATTTTGAAAAGGTCAAATAAAAGGCTATATTGAATCTGGCTTAAGACACTATGAAATAGCCAAGAAAATCGGTCGAAGTCAAAACGTTGTGAGTAATTTTCTACGTATGGAAAAAAAATGAATGGAGGAATAAAATTTGCAACAACAGCAACCGAGAGGCGACTTATCCTACGAACCGCCCTAAATTCCCACCTTTGAAAAAAAAAACAACTCTTAACGTTGCTCTTAAGGAAGCACCTCAACGATTTGCCCGAGAACACATGACGTGGAACAAGGAGTGGAAGACAGAGGTCTTCTCCGACGAAAAGAAGTTCAACCTCGATGGACTGGATGGCTATAATTACTATTTCCACGATATGCGAAAGGAAGAATGTTTTTTAAGTCGTCATCACTCTTGTGCAGGTGGAGTAAAGGTGTGGGGAGCCATATCGTTTTATGGAACATGCGAGCTCCAGTTTGTCACCTCGAATATGATTCCTTACCAAACCGTTTGTTTGAAATAATTAAGAACAAGAGTGGGCATACCAAATACTAAATAATGCTAAAACTGTGTCCTTTATTATATAAGCTACACAGTGCCTTGAAATTTTTCTTTATATACTTTTGTTTAATAGTTTTAGTGGTCAAACCTATTCAGTTGAGCCAAAAAAAATTGAGATTTTTTGTTATGTTTTTGAAAAAATAATAAAATCGATATAAAACCAAAACTAACAGAGCGGAAACTTTGCTATTTCACAAAATGACTGATTTCTTTATACAACAAAATTTATTTCGCTTTAATCGGAGGGCTTGTTACAGAGATACAACGTTTCAAACATAAAAAAAAGTCAAACCTATTCAGTTGACAACATAATTTTTTTGCGCCATTTTGTATGGAAAAATTTTGAGGTTAAGTTGAAGTTTCTCAAAAACGTAGGGATAGATATTGATGTGATTTTCGGTATACATTCTTGAACATGTGTCAGCGGAGATATGAACGAAAATGTGGGGAGGCGATTTTACAACCTGATTTAGTTAATACCCGCAATGCTTAAATTCCCCCACAGGCTACATAGATCAATAGATTATGCAATTCTTAACAATATTGCATTTACAGATTTCAAATTAGTTCAATAGTTAAAGAATAAAACAAAAAACAAAAATTTCTTTAGTGTTCTATATTCGACGCAATCTCACCGACGTTATTTTGACGGACATACATTATTCAACTCAAGCAAAAACTCAATTTCTGTATTTGTAAATAATAGAATCCATTTTTATTTAAACCATTATATGTAATCTTACACATTTTAAATTGTGATTTAGTTCCAAAATTCGTTGAATGCCGTTACTGTTCTCAACTTCATCTGCTGCTACTGTGGATCTGCTAACAGCATTCCAAGTTGCCGTTGCTTTCGCTGGTACATTCGCTTGTATAATGGCTTTGGTAGAGCCTGTTCAGAACCTTTCGTAACAACTAAGTTAATTTTCTGTAAATGTTAATCATTTGGATATCTTTAAGTCGGTATTTGCTATGAACTTCAGCTAATATAGTAGCAATTATTTCATGTGTGTGGGAAAATCGCACACACTTATATGCGAGCACGAGAGAACTACGATGTAGATTGCTATATAATTATATAGTGGCCGTTTAGACGAAAGTAACATTTGTCATTGCAACTCCAGATATCGGTAGTCGTACATATAAAATGAGAATTTTGAAAAATACCGACGAATTTTTATCTTATACAACCGTGCTGCCTTTTTTACTTGTGTAATGTAAGATTTTGGGAAAATTTGTCTAAAAATCCAAAAATGTTTACGAAAGTGAAAATGGGAGCTCGGCTTATAGTCCGCCTTCCTGTTATCTAGCATGGATCGTATAGTTTTTGAACATTGAATGTTTACCGGACGCTCAGTTAAAGCCAGGCACAGGTCCCTGATACGTTTCTTTTCAATATGGCAAAGCGCGGCAGCATCTCGGCTATACTGTAACCGGAGACCTAGGTAAAGTAAAAGGTACTCGAATGTTTGTACCAAGCACTGGTTGTGATGGTTCCATAATTTGTCCACGGTTTTTATATGTCGCATATACACGCATAAGAGTCAGAGAGCAGATTTTAACGATTACAAATGCCAGCTTTCCCTTCTATTTCTCAAATAAAGTCAATTGTATGTATTAGTTAAACAATAATTAAATTGTATTTCGTTTCCGATTTACAAAACATTTTCAAATGCAAATTACAACGACACTATCCATATATCATCATCGTATTTTGTCCGATGATTAGCCGTGGCTTTTCATTTTTAGTGCCATCAAAACTTATTTTGTATGTACATCTATATCAAACTATAATTAAAAACAAAAGGAAACGCCAATAAAGGGGCGCGCTTTTCATAGCCGCCAGTGGGTAAGTGTTAAGAGGCTCTTAAGGTTTAGTTAATAACTAGGAGATGGCTTAAGACGACGCTAAGGATAAAGATGTAATATTTTGTGTAGACTGTCTAGGCGCGGTGGTTCATCTTTGGTCAAGCTGCTGGTGAGAGTTACTTGAGTAAGTAATCCATTTCACATTTTGTGGTTGACATATATTGATCCAGTTCCTTGTCCAGATCCTCACGCTTGACCTCCTCACGCGGTGCCTTGCCTAGCAATTTGGGAAAGGGGGGCAGAAAGTAACTATTAGTTAAATTGCAAATTTTAAGTATAAATTAAAATCCAATTAGTAGTTCCGCGGTCCAGACGTTGTCCTTCGTTCCCCTGAGTTTGAGTGTTTATTTTGCCCCCATGTAACGCTTTTACCTGTAGAGCGACTGGCACGATTACGACTGCGTCCACGGCGAGCCTGAGCTGCCTGTTGCTGTCTTGGCTTGCCAGCTGACGAATTTTTGTTTCTGTTGTTGTTGTTGCTGCTGCTATTTCTGTTGTTGTTGTTGTTGTTCTTGTTACCATTTCTGTTGGGTGCTTTGACCGATTTGCCATTGGCACTGCGACCTCGGCGACGACGCACGGTTGTCCTACCCGAATTAGCGGCTGGGGCAGCAGTGACCGCTCGGGAGCGTGAGCGGGAGCGTGATCGACGTGCGTAGGCAGCAGCAGAGGTACCACCACCACCTGCAGCAGCAGCAGCAGTTCTTACAGCAGATCTATCAGGGATAAGCAAAGGTGAATATTAGTTTAACCTTTTCAATGTACGCCAAAACCTAAACTTACCTTCCACGTGGGCGTCCTTGACGTCCGGCTAAAGCAGCGGAGACACCTTTCTGTCTCTGATCCGAGTTTTGGCGACGTTTCACCACACGTCCACCGGCTACACCGCGTAGTTTACTCGATGCACGTTGATTGCCATTCGCAACCCGATTTCTGCCGGCAGCTCCTCCACCTGTGCGTCTGCCCAAACGTTGCTTAACCGAAACACGGCGTGCCGTTGCTGCTCCTGCTGCTGATCCACGATTGCCTGCAAGACCACGTTCACGACCAAAACGTCCACGACTCTGCGAACGTGGACGACTCTGAGAGCGCTGAGCTCCACGGCTCTGAGAACGCGAGCGCTGTTCATTACCACGAAAAGCTGGTGCTTGACGGTTGCGTGATCGAGAACGGGTACGGGAACGTGAACGATTTCCCTGCTGCTGCTGCTGTTGCTGCTGCTGCTGCTGCTGTCGTCGACGCTCTACACGCTCAGCAGCGCCACCCACATTGGGTCTACGCTGACCCAAACGCTGGCGTAGGCCGCCCACCTGCGAGGAAGAGCGTGGTCGAGAACTGCTGCCGCTGCGACGTCGATTACTGGCCACCAGATCGGCACGCATCCTGAAGAGTTGGCGCATTTATAAGTTGAAGGGGAAGAGTGGAAGAGTTTTGACTCTAAAGAGCTTACGTTGCTACACGTGTCACATTGTTGGACCGCACGGGTTTGCCATTTGGGCCCAGGCGCAGCGGTTTGATGCCGCCCACGCGCGTTCCGCGCGATCCGCCTGCACCACCGCCGGCTCCGCCGCCGCCGCCGCCGCCGCCGCCGCCGCTACCGCCAGCTGTGTTCCGTAAGCTTCTCTGTAAGGATGCATAAGGTTTGTGGATGAAGGAGCGCAGCGTTTCAGTGTCAAAGAGTCAAGAAGTCTGGGAGACTGAGTTATATGTATTAGGGGACAAACGCAGAAGGCGTCCTCTCTCTCTCTCTCTCTCCTCTCTCTTTGTCTGTCCCTCTCTCTGTCAGGCCCAAAAAGATAGGTTTTCCTTCCCAGAGTTTTTAACAGTGGTTTTTTGGGGTTTGTTTTTTTTTTAGGGGACACGTACGCGCTTCAACTTGAGGGCCGTCTGAACGGTGTGCTTCCTTTTAAATTCCTGAAGCAGGCGCGAATTGCGCGCGGATACCGTGGGATCCACCATTTGGCTCTCCACAATGCGTCGGGAGCGACTGCGAGAACGACTACGACGACCGCGAGTCATTCCACCGCCAGATGGCTGGGATTGCGATTGTATTTTGGTGAAACGGTCGTTTAGCGAGATGCCAGTGTGGACCATAATTGATATGTTGGTGTTCCAACGATCCTTTTTTTTTGGTTTTTAAACAAATCAACTGTGCGGTGCTTCGTGCGAATGGTTTGAAACTGGTTTTGCAACTGAAAGGTAAAAGAGAAATTGGTATCAATTTTATATTGGCCAGGACAGGTAGCAAAAACAAACACACAAGGATATACAGGTAGGGTGATTTCACTTGGCCATAAAATGGTCTAAGCTCACATGCAACCTTTCACAAAATCCAACCATATATTTAGAATAAATGAACACCTGGCCTCGAAATAATCGTATCATATAATGCACATGTCAACGGTATCGAATTGATATGCATGAATATGCTTACAGTGAAACCTCTTAGTAACCGACAACGTAAGTGGTTTTAATCTGTGTTGGTAATCGATTCATTTTACTTCTAATTTCATGTCAGATATTGATTGGTTAAACAAAAAACAACAGAATTCCTATGTACAATTGTTTCGACTCCGCACAGTGTAAGATTTTGCCAATCTAGGGGGACTTAAATCCTTGATATCGGCTTGAAATTTGGAGTGAATATTCTAGTAAGCCCAAAGATTATGTTGGACATAAAAAAAATGGGCGTGGCACTTTAGGGGGCGTAAAAATATGAAAAAAACTGCTTTTTTAAAGACACAAACCCCAATAAAAATAAAAAAAAAAAAAATTTTCGAAACTTTTAACTATTTTCGTCTTTTTTGTCATAATTTTTGAAAACTTAAAAATATTTTTTTTTTACTTTTGGAGACAATTTTTTTTTTTTTTTTTTAGAAAATGTCAGATTTTGGTTATACACACCTGATCATATTAATAGGTACACACCGGAATTTTTTAATTATAAATGGTTTTTTTGTACTTTTTGTGTTGACAACTTTTTAATTTTTGGTTTTTTGTTGTTGTCAATGTCTGGCCATACTGTGACAAGGAGTTGAAAGAGGGGCTGCCCCGTATATCAAAGCTTTTCTATAAATTGCGAGTCCACCACACATTTCGCCTGATCATAATAATAGGTACAGTCTCCGTTTCTCACAAGTATCAAGTGAATAATTTTGTAATCAGTGATCTTTTGGTAACTAAAGGTAAATTAAGTATAGCTCCTGTCAATACAGAGAATTAAATGAATGGGTCGAAATTCTCATTGTACTAAAGAAGAAGATCGATTGGTTCTTAGTCTGAGAAAAGAAGGCAAATCTTTACGAGCCATCGCCAAATTAATGAACAGGTCTCATAATTTTTTTAAAAATGCATTAGAAAGAAAACCAAGACAGGAAACCCGTGGAAGGCCACAAAAAACAACAGAAACCCTTGACCACTACATAGTAACTTTGAGCAAAAAGGACCCATTTAAGTCATCGACGGCTATTGCAGCCGAAATTGGGAATTCAGTTAGTGCTCCAACTATCCGAAGACGACTACAAGATGCCAACCTACCAGGAAGAATTGCCAGAAAAGTCCCACTTATATTATGGGAAGGTGTCCAAAAACTGTGGTATGAGACACCAGTAGAGACCTGCAAGGCTCTTATTAAAAGTATGCCAAAAAGAAAAGCAGTAGTGGCCAAAAATAGAGGTGGATACACTGGATACTAAGTTAGGAAATACTAATTTACCTAAAAAAAGAACACAAAATGGAAATAAAATTTTTTTTTCTTACCAACACATGAAGTGTACCTATTATTATGATCACACTGAAAACGTTTCTGAAACACAAAATGATCTCTTTTATGTTATATTATTATTCTATGTTACAATTAAGTTTATTTTCTGAAAAACAAATAGTTTAAGAACCAATGAGAACAAATTTTAAGTTTGAAACAATGAATAAAACTGTTTTCTGTTACCTTAAAGTCAGAGTTGATGTGTGTACCTATTAATATGATCAGGTGTGTATGTTCTGGTTGGATAGAATACGATAGAATAATGTAAGTTTTTTTCCACCAAAAAAAGGAAATACACTTACTTTTTGGCATTTTTTTTTTCAAAAAACTTAAAAAAAAATTTTTGGTTCAAATAAATATTTTTGTTTTTCAAAAGTGGATCAAAAATTGCCTAATGATAATGGAAAAAATAACTTTTGGCTGCTCCCACTGATCAATTGCAATTGAAAAGACTAAACTTTGTCAACTGATGCTCATTTCCCAGTGCAAGTTTGCATGCATTTCTAATGCACAGCTTAAAAAACCGATATTTTCCAAAAAAAAAAATTTGTTCTGTTTTGTGCCTGTTTTCGTAACAGTTGAACATTTCTAAAAGTGCTGCTTAAAGTTCATCGACTTTAAAAATAGTTAAACTTTTGCTAAAAGTCCCCGTAGATTGGCAAAATCTAACACTGTGCTCCGGTTGGGAGGAACGTGATTCCGAAAACTCCCACAAGACGAATTATTTGTATGACTTTATTCTTTATGATGGAAGAGTGTTCCAAAATTAGTTTGTAAGGATGCTGGTTCTATATTGGATTCATATGCAGGCGCGCTCACATTTTCACATACGCCAATACTTTGCGATTTTGAAACCAGCAGGAGCATAGCTGATAATCTTTCAATGCTTTACTGGACTTAATTTCCAGTACAGTTACAAACCAGAGTCTTCTGGTTTTCATAACTTGATTATAGCTTAATTAATTAGCGGATTAATAACAGTGCTGATTACACAGGCCACAGCAAAATTCTGATCCAGTTGTGTGCACTGATTCCAAAACTGGTTTCGGGTTTTGTCCATCAGCTCTTGTTTTCAAAAATAGCGGAAAATCTATTTTGCTATATTTTTGGCATAAATGTATGTTTTACCGACCTTTATGATAATTTTGGCGGCTCTAGGTCTCGTTTACATATGTATGTAAATCTGTAACTGCTTTGTTTTATTCTTCTACACACACAGTAAATTTCTGTGTGTTTGACGTTTGCGCTTGCTCTCCCCGCTCTCTGGCGCTCTGAGAAAAAACGTTCAGGTCATTTTCTGCTCTGAGCGCCATACCTATTATGGTTGTATCATGGAAAAGGTGTCGACTGAGCAATTTTGCAGTCTAGATATTCTAGTCAATGGCATTTGCTCGCTCGTTAAGTTCGTAAGTTTCTCTCTCTCTCTCTCTCACTCACTCATGAACAACCAAACACTACACGGCTGGTATATTCGCGATATAAGCATTTGTTGCTCCTGATTCTCAGTCAATTTTGTTGCACATAATTTATATTTGGACATCAACTGTTGATTCAATCCACATTCGCTCCACACTTCTATCCATATGCAAATTATTGAGTGCGAGTTGTGGATTTACTTCTGCTGCGTTAGGGCCGTCCGCATACGGCACGTATCGTCAAAGCCTACAATTTTATGTCGCTTTAATATCGCACGCCTGGAGCAAGGCGTATTAAACAAGATGGCAGCGACGTCGACGTCGCCCTCTTTGCTGTTGCCTTACGGTTTCAAAAAATTCATATGTGTGTGTGTATACATGTGCATGCGAGAACAAATTTCTTTGAGTTTATTACTCTCTTGCTCTCGCTCTCTTTCTCTCGATTGCTCTCATTTTTCGTAAGGCAACGCGACGTCGACGTCGCTGCCACCTTGTTAAATACGCCTTGCCCTGGAGTTTGCAATCGCTACGATGACAGCTGATCGGCTTCTTCTCTTTTAATAGTCTGCCAAAAAAATGCAAGAAATCCGGCAAGACTAATTAAAATTTGAGAGCTAGATCGGATCATCTAGATTTTACTCTGAGAAATTTGATGGGTATTGCCTTTTTATCGGATAGTTTCGGAAAAATGTAAATTATGTACTAATAGTTCTTAACGGTTTCTTTTATCTTGCTCCAAATTGTTCAGCATTTTTTGGCGTAGGCGGCCAGCACACCGATGCTTTACTGTACTCTAATAATAGCTGCCACACAAGAACAACAACCATAAGCAGCCTTGAAGTTGACTCACTCCACGAAAATTTATGAGTACACAATTTATTTTAATGCATTTATATCGCATGCAAATGAATTCAATTTTGTTTGTACATACATATGTACATACATATATAATTGATACTTACATTTTATGCAGCCTTTTCTTTCTGGCCGACGATTTTATTTTCAATGAAATTTTCACAATATCGCCTGGAGCAAAACTCTGCAACCTCTCGAAACAATTTTGCTGTTAGTTTATTTAACTAGCAAATGATTAATTGCACTCGAAATATAGTTTTATTAGTAGTTGCTCTTTAATGGTGCAAGTATTTTCAGTTGAAAACTATAATTTTCTTTACAGCTTGACAAAGAAATCAACGCCAGGTACAGGCAAGACGGAAGCAATGATATCGTACTAACGCGTTTTGGCCAGGGCTGAGAAAAATTTGCTACTGTGCGACAAACCAGAGACTAAGTTGTGTTTACATGGAGAGTGTGGCTGTTTTATATATATAAATCGCAGAAACAATGGATTAAATCTTCATCAAGTAAGAAAATATAAGTTGTTTGTCTTTATTAAAAAGTAACAAAGATGGATTAATACTGAAATGCGACTTTACCCACAACGAAATTTTGTTTTGTTTTTGATAGTAAGAAAATAATAGGCCTTATATATCAGACTAGAGTTTTTTGTCCATCAATTATTCAAAAAATGTTGTTTAAAAATTTCCATAAGGATGGGAAGTGATAAAAAACACCAAAATAAGTTATAAACATGTCACCTTGAATTTAAAATTTTTTATTTTGCTTTCATTTTTCAATTTCGTTAGCTACTTAGCTATTTAAATGGTAAAGTTAAATGGAAAATTTGAGTATTCACTTATATTAATAACTAAATTTTCTCCCATTTGGGAAAAAAAAGTAACATTAATATTCTTTTTACGATATTTTACCAACAAATCACATGGATCATCAACTAACATCCTTTTTTTCCAGTGTGGGTACTCAAAAATAAAAGTTCAAATGATTTAGCTTTATATTTTTTAAAAGATAAGATAAAGTTTGAACCGAAATAGTGCAGAAGGGGCTCAATGGGGGAAGGAGTAATTATACAAATTACGAAGAAACCGAGCTGGTAGTCCCAGCACGATAAAGGTAGTTTAAGGGATTTATACATAAGAAGTATTACTGCATTTTGACATTCTAAAACTAAGAATGGAAAAGTTGCCGCTTGCCTTGGCCATGTTCAACTCATGAGCGTAGTTGGTTTTCAATAAAGGGGGTCCATACACTTCTCCCCTTGTGCTAGAACACTCTTCGCCCATGGCAACTTCGATAGCCTATCGATAGAAAATCTAGCCATTTAGCGGAAAATAGCTATATGTCGTGACAATAGCTAGATCATTCATGACAGTGACTTCATCATCCGTCGCGGATGATCTACCGAGTGGACATATATCTCTTATAAGGAAATACACAGAAAGAATGAGGTCATTTATCTCATTGATCTCTAGACTATGCCAGTGGAACAAAGGTATTAGTCCAACAAAGTTACAATGTTTTGCGTTTAGGGGAAATTCAGTTAAATTTCAACTCATATATGGCTTGACTTCATCTAACATTTCTGAATTGAGATATGGCTTAATATGTAAGTGAGATATCGGCCATTTGGCAATAATAGTTTCACAATATATTTTCGGTGTAAACAGCGCCGCAACAGCTGCTTGCGGCAACTAAGCAATTGCGGTATTTGGTCACTCTAACATTGATTTGGCCAACCCTGGTTGTGCTGCTTCAATCGCAGAGTTGTTTTCATTTTATAATAGAACGCAATCATCGAATCCTAATGAATTCATACGGTTTGTAGTTTTAGAGAAATAAATAAATGCAATTGGCTTTTTTTATACCACAACAAATCACCAACACAAAAGGAGCGACTGAAACCCCCCCCCCCCCCCCCCCCCCCCACCCAGAGTGCCGTTATTGGTTTTAATATTTACCTTCTGCTGCAAAGTTTCTTCTCTCTGTTGCTGTCAGTTCGCCCTCTCTCTCCCTCGTACGCTATGTCTTGTTTCTCATGCCGCGAGTGTTCGCCAACATACATTTTGTTGTGAAATTGAATTGTATATTTTGATTTGTGTGTGTTATATATATTATTATTTATTTTTTTTTTATAATTGTTAAAGAAGACACAAGAGCACAACACACAGCCTCATCCACTTAGCGCGCACAAACACATACACACACATACAGAAAAGCAAAAGCAGATCGACAACAACCAGAACAACGAAACCCAGACCAAAACCCTTTCCAAAAACCAAAATGGCTAAAATGTACGGAAAGGGGAAGAGTAAGTAAAAGCCAGCAAAAAAAAAACACATTTACTGTTATTGTACTGACACACGCTTTTAAGTTAAAACTAACCAGATGTTTAAACATGCACACACACACACACATACATATAAACTATAACGGCTTTTGGCTTCTTGTAGCGGCCATAGAATCGGAGGAGCAACTGAAACGACGTTGGCAAATCGAACTGGAATTTGTACAGTGTCTGTCCAACCCCAATTATCTTAACTGTAAGTCTCCTCTCTCTTTAGCTTACATACAAACGGGGATGGATTCATTTTGCTTCATTTGTACTTTGCAGTTCTGGCCCAGCGTGGTTACTTTAAGGATCAATCCTTTATCAACTATCTCAAGTACTTACAATATTGGAAGGAGCCCGATTATGCCAAATATTTAATGTATCCCATGTGCCTGTATTTTCTGGACCTCCTGCAATATGAACATTTTCGCCGTGAAATAGTTAACTCGCAATGCTGTAAATTCATAGACGATCAGGCCATTTTACAATGGCAACATTATACACGAAAGCGCATCAAACTAATTGAGAATGTGGCCGCAGCCCAGCAGCAACAGCAACAGCAGCAGCAACAACAACAACAGAGCAACGGCGAGGCAGACACCGCAGGAGATGGTGCCGCTCTCATGATGGGCACAGCCAATGGCACTGGCAATGGCAGCTCATCTAACCTTATGATGGATGTGGGTGGTGGTGGTGGTCCAGCTGCTTTATTGCCACGGGAAGTGGCACAAGCTCAGTCGGCAGCAAATCCACAGCAACAGCAACAACATCAAATGAATGGCCTGGGCTCAGGCCTTAAATTAGAATTGTGAAATAAATTAGTTTAAGTCGCTTCCTTTTGTGTTGGTCACTTTATTCAAGACGACGCCCCCTTTAATCGTTTCTAAATCCACAGACAACTCGCAGGAAGCTCCCGATGCCGTCGCTCACAAGGGCCATTTCTATGGCGTCTACTTGCTGTGCAGTCAAAGTCTGGAAAAACGCTATCGTGGCAAATGCTATGTCGGCTTCACCGTCAATCCCAAGCGACGGATTAAGCAACATAATCGTGGTCGAGATTTTGGTGGAGCCAAAAAGACCAGCGCAAAGGGACCCTGGCAAATGGTTATGATTGTTCATGGTTTTCCCAATAACATAGCTGCCCTACAATTCGAATGGGCCTGGCAGCAGCCCAGTCTATCTACCCGATTGAAAGTGTTTCCCGAATTGAAACGAAAGGAACCCAAGGAAACGCATTTCGATTACAATTTTCGTATATTAAATCGTATGCTAAATCTGGGTCCATGGAATCGTCTGGCCCTAACCATACGCTGGCTAGAGACGGACTTTGAGCGTAGTTTTGAGTCGGTGCCCAGGCAGATGGACATAGTCAGTGGCAAAGTGTGCATAACCGGATCGCAACGTAAAATAGTGCAAGAATTGGGAGTTGCAGTTTGGGCTTCAGAATGTCACCTTTGCATGCAACCGATTGAACAGCCAGAACGTTCACGTTTGGGTTGCTTAAATGTCAAATGTCGACTAACCTGTCATTTGTTATGCTTGGCCAACTTTTTGCTAGGCGATGAACCAGGTCAATATATACCCATAGGCGGTGAGTGTCCGCTGTGTGAGACACAGTTGAATTGGTCCGCCCTGTTGCAGAGAAAAAAACTTTTAATGGGCATAGTTGAGGAGGAGCAAGGAGGAGGGGAGGAGGAGGAGGAACTTAGCGATATACCCGATGTGGATAGCGATGTAGAATTATGTGAATTAAGTGATTAGAAAATGTTATATTTAACTAAGATTAGAGTGCAGGAAAGATTCTTTATTGGTTAAGTTAAGCCTCAGTGGCAGAAAAATGTCCGTAATGTGTCTTTGAATAAAATAATT